>CAIGQV010019029.1:15691394-15702278 GCA_903798115.1 Danio jaintianensis | reverse complement strand
GTCTCTATGATACTGCTATGCAAAGATATGCATCTGGGCCTGTTATAATGGCAGTCTATGGAATCAGTTACTAAGAGTGTTTAAATAGTTTCGGGGGCATGGCTTGAGAGCTTCATTATCATATTGAGATGCTTATTGGTTGTCTGAGTCAAATGAGCCCACCCTCATATCTCTATGACACTGCTGTGTAATATTATTGATGTGTGACTTTTATAATGGGAGTCAATGGGATCAGTGTATTTCAATGGACCATCCCATCTCCATGTTAAGTCAATAAGGGCACTTTGGGACATCCTAGTGCCCCACGGGTACAACGTTTACCGCCTTTGCGGGGCATGTTTTCACTCAGGCTCTATCACATATTTCAATGAACTCACATTTGCCGTTTTGATTCGTCACAGTTCAGCTCAATGTTAAGTCAATGGGATTATGAAGGCTTTCCTAATAACTGTATATTCCAACATAGGCTCATTCTGTAAACGTAGCCCTATATACATTTCTGGAGATCGCGAATTACATAGCCAGACGTATGTATGGCTGCATTTCATTTTTAAAAGGAATGCTATGGGGGGGTATGATGCCGTTCCTTTTCGCGCTTACCAGCTGACCGCTTACCTCCGTATGGACGGCTTTCCTGCTGTTACCAGTTTGCCCAGTAGCTCGCCATGTACGTCGGTGGACTTGAGACGCAGAGAGAAGTTGACCATGACGACGGGGTTCGAGTCCGGTGAGGAATGGTTCCAGAAAGCGGGTAAGACAAAAACAGAATCCAAAAAATAAAATAAGCAAGTAAATAACAGGGTGAGAATGTGGTAAAATCTGAAAACATGGTTAAAATCAGGCAAAGGTTTTTCTTTTTCTGGATTGCTTTTTAAAATTGTCCGTTGGGTTTAGAGAAGTGGGTGGGCGGGTCAATCAGTGCTTTTGAAAATACTATTGGTTGGGTTTAGGGAAGGAGGAGGGTGGGTCAGTCGATCGGTCAGTCAGTCAGTCGACAGTGGCCTCTGGTGGGTTTACGCGAGAACAGCAGGCGCGAAAGGCACTCACGAGAGAAATTTGAGATCTCAAAAAGCGTACACAGCGGCCTCTGGTGGATTCGCGAAAAACAAAACTGCAAAAAACTGAGCTCCTGGGATGTATTTGGCGCTCTCCAGAAATGCATAGAGGTACGTTTTCAGAATGAGCCTGGGTTGGTATATTAGGAAAATGAACTGCATTACTTTCCTAATATACAGTTGTAGACAAAATGATTAGCCTTCCTGTGAAGTTTTAATTTTTTTTCAAATATTGCACAAGTGCTGTTTAATGGAGCTGCAAGGAGGTTTGTCACAGTATTTGAAGCATTATTTATCATTTTGAGATATCATGTTTTTTTATGTTGTGCATTGATGAGCACAACTGCAACAAAAGGAGTTATTTTGTAATTTTCAGAATCATGTTTTTACATTTAGTATTAAAGAGTACTTGACTTTTTTTGAAAAATGTTTTTTTCAAAATTAACTCATCCCAGCAAACAATTTTGTGTTTAATAGGCGTCTAATAGACATCTAAATGTAGACAGCTCGGCTAAAACGAGGCTAAACTTGGGCTGTCAGTGAAAATCTAATAGACGTCTAAGAATAGCCCAAAACTAGACTAGTCGTCAAATAGACAGATTAGACAGACTTTATATGTGTAGTCATTCATTTCTGTTTATTTGATGACTAGTCTAGTTTTGGCCTATTATTAGACGTCAATTAGATTTTCACTGACAGCCCAAATTTAGCCTTGTTTTAGCCAAGACGACTATGTTTAGACGTCTATTAGCCATCCATTAGACATCTTTTAAAAACAAAAAATGCTTGCTGGGATATTTCTTGTGGAGTAAGTGTGAAGAGTACATTGAAGAGTACAATTGCAAAAAACAAACATGATTTATAGTTGTTTTTTTTGTAGTAGTAGTAGTAGGTTTACAGAAATGACTAAAACCAGAGTTATTTTTTTTGTAGTAGCAGAGTTATAGAAATTACTAAAACTGAGCTTTGTAGTTCAGAAATCATGTTTTTACATTTCATTTTAAAGAGTACAACTGCAAAAAAATGATTCCTGAAAAAATATTTCTTCTGAAGAAAGTCTAAAGAGTACAACTGAAGAGTAAAATTGCAAAAAACAAACGTGATTTTGAGTTTTTGAAGTAGCAGTAGTAGTAGTTTTCAGAAATCATGTTTTTACACCAAATATTAAAGAGTACAACTACAAAAAAAAAGATTTCTGAAAAATTTAAACAAAAAAAAGATTATCTGTTGCAAATTAACTAATATTTATTCTGAAGAAAGTATGAAGAGTAAAAATGCAAAAAAACAAACAAAAAAAACAGATTTTTTTTGTAGTAGTAGTAGTTTTGTAGTAGTTTTTACATTGAATTTCAAAGATTTCATTCATTCATTCATTTTCTTTTCGGCTTAGTCCCTTTATTAATCTGGGGTCGCCACAGCGGGATGAACCACCAACTTATCCAGCATATGTTTTACGCAGCGGATGCCCTTCCAGCTGCAACCCATCACTGGGAAACATTTATACACACTCATTCACACACATACACTACGGACAATTTTAGCTTACCCAATTCACCTATACCGCATGTCTTTGGACTTGTGGGGGAAACCGGAGCACCCGGAGGAAACCCATGCGAACACGAGGAGAACATGCAAACTCCACACAGAAATGCCAACTGACCCAGCCGAGGCTCGAACCAGCGACCTTCTTGCTGTGAGGCGAACGTGCTACCCACTGCGCCACCGCGTCGCCTTTCAAAGATTTTAAACTGCAAAAATTTTTATTTCTGAACAAATCTAAATGTGTTTGTGCGAATTAACTTATATTTCTTCTGGAGAATGTCTTAGTTTCTTTTAGTTTCGCTAGTGTAAAAAAATTATAAAGTAAAATCTGCTAAGGTCAATATTATTAGCCTCCATAAGAATTTATTTCTCTGATTGGCTACAGAACAAACCAAGGTTGTCCAATGAATTACCTAATTAAGCTTAGTTAAACTAATTAAGTTAAGTCTTTGAATTGCACGTTATGCTCAATACTAGTATCTTGAAAAATAACTAGTAAAATATTATGTACTGTCATCATGGCAAAGTAATTTTAAAAAGTAAATAGTTATTTGGAATTAAAACTCTTAAATTCAATGAATAAAATCTTCCTGTTAAACAAGATATATTGGAAAAATCATTTACATTTTAAAGGACGGCTAATAATTTTGACTTCAACAATTACAAACAGTAAATAATTATTCCTTACATGCACATTTCCACTGTTTTCTCCGTGCATTTTATATATAGATTCTTTATATTGCAGTTCAACATAATACAGTGTCTAAAAGTAGAATGGAGGCACCGGGAGGATTCATTCAGGTTGACTTCTCTTAAATGGCCTAAAGCGCTGGCTTTTATCTGGAGTAGTTACACACCAGGCTTTCACATGGTTTCAGGTGTTAGCTACACTCGAAGATCGCGCTATTGTGCTTTTTTTCACGGCAGCTCTGCCAATGGCGCATTCCATAGTCAACTCCACTAAACCTTCAGATGACCTGATTTCTGACTGATAGCCATTCATTTCCTGTCTTTCTCTCTTCTTTCTTTAGAATGGAACATTACCACACTGTAAATAATATCCAGTAAATTAGCAGTTTTTCGTATTTTGTGATTCATGTATTTATTTTCCCCTGTTTATTATTGCTTTTAAATTGCATTATGGGAGGTTGATCTTTTCTCCAACAACTTTTAACCTTGAGAAGTTCAAAAAAAGTGACTTTTATTTATTTTATGACATTTTTTATAGTTTAAAGTGATATATTGTCTGGGTTGGTGTTGTATATTACACTACAAAACCCTTGTAATAAACTTACAGTACTAAATGTTGTTTGGTGCATTTGCTGGAAGTCAATATCTTAACAGGTGCTGTACATGTTCTCACATTCCTGAAACAGATTTCTCACTACCGCAACTGTCCTTGAACGTTGCTGTATATGAGAATGGAGTTGCGGAGCATGAGGTGCCTCAGTATGTTTTGCTAATAATAGAGAAGTTAATAAAATAATCAAATTTTTTTATTCAGTGCTTTCTCACTACCGCAACTGTCCTTAAACGTCACTGTATACGAGAATGGAGTTGCGGAGGATGAGGTGCCTCAGTATGTTTTGCTAATAATAGAGAAGTTAATAAAATAATCACATTTTTACTCAATGCATATCATTAGACTATAAAAAAAAAGTAAATCTTTATTAAAAAAAAAACATAAATCCAGCACATTTCTAAATGTAGATAACTACCTGTTTTGGTAATGATAATCAAAATATAATGTAAATATTAAAAAATGTAAAATGTCATTTTAAACTGGGTAAATATATGTATAAAAAAATCATTCCTACTGGCCCAGGTGCTCTTTTACTCAAAATGTAACTTTATTTGGATTTTTTTATGTGTGTTTAAACAGTCCTTTAAAATGGTTGCAGAGGATGAGAACATCAGTCACGGACACATCATTTCCCTGCTTTTTTCCCCTTATTATTATACATGAATATTCAGGAAATTATTTGTTCTGTCATGTAAAATAATCTCTGTTCATGTTAATATGTTTAAGTTACAACATAATGCACATGTACGACAAATTGCGGTAATGAGAATTTCAGTAGAAAACACAGTCAAATCAATAAATAACTAATTCTCATGTTGAAATTAAACACTGTACTTGGTAGAGAACATGATTGTCTTTATTCTTATGTTTTTTTTATATTACTAAGTTTTATGTTTAAAATCTTAAGTGCTGTGCTGTTTTAATGATTTCGTGAGAATAACCCACCTCACGAAACCTCTCTCTTTGTGGGATTGGCTCAGATGGGCTACTTTTCATTCTATTTGAGCTGGTTTTAAATTGTCACATTGGACATTTTTCTTGGACCTGGCAACCCTGTGTACATGTTACATATAAAATGCAGGGTTCCACACAATTCATTCATGTTGTCCCAACACAAATCGATTAAGTTAACTATTAGCGTTTAAGTGGAAATCAGTCAAAACAATAAATAGCTAATTCTCATGTTGAAATGACACATTTTTCTTGGTAGAGAACATGATTGTCTTTATTCTTATGTTTTTATATTACTAAATGACTTAAGTTTTATATTTAAAGTCCTAAGTGCCGTGTTGTTTTAATGGTTTCGAAAGAATAACCGACCTAGTGTATTACAAAATATCACAGAAGATGTACAGTAAGGTAAACCTCTCCCTTTGTGGGAACTGTCTCTGATTGGCTACTATTCATTCCTTTTGGGCAGGTTTTAAATTGTCATTGGGCTGGACATTTTTCTTGGACCTGGCAACCCTGTGTACATATTACATAAAAAATGCAGGGTTCCACACAATTCATTCATGTTGTCCCAACACAACGTACCTACAGTATTAACGTTTAAGTGGAAATCAATAAATAGCTAATTCTCATGTTGAAATTACACATTTTTCTTGGTAGAGAACATGATTGTCTTTATTCTTATGTTTTTATATCACTAAATGACTAAGTTTTATATTTAAAATCCTAAGTGCCGTGTTGTTTTAATGGTTGTGTGAGAATAACCCACCTAGTGTATTACAAAATATCACAGAAGATATAAGGTAAACCTGTTTCTTTGTGCACTGTGAAACCTAACAGTGAAAATCACTAAATGAAATAAGTTAGATTAACTTATAATTTTTTAAAAAGTAACTTTGACTTAACAAAAAGAGTTATGGTAACTCATAAACTGATTATATCAAGCAGAACTCAAGTTATGAATGAATAAATTCTATTTCTTTGTGTTAACTTAACTCTAATGCTAGAAGCAATACCAAACCATTCGAGTAGCTATAGAGTATATAGTTGTTTGGACTCAATTCAACGTTTAAGTTACTAAATGTTTGACGATATAAACACAAATAATATATGTGTATATGACTCAATATACAGTATATATATATATATATATATATATATACAAGCTTACAGTACTCAAACCATTTGGTTTTAAAGCTTAAATGGATTGCCGCAATCGGTTTCCTCAAACAGTTTGAGTTAACTAATCGGGTTTTACAGTGTGGGAATTGGCTCTGATTGGCTAATATTCATACCTTTTTGGCAGGTTTTAAATTGTCATTGGGCTCGATATTTTTTTTGAATCTGGCAACCCTGTGTACATACTGTACTCTCAAAAAATATATATTTTTGCTGGTTGTTCAAACTACTTATTTAAAATGATCTGAATCAACATAATTCTTGAGCGTTTTTTGGGTGGACAACTGAATTGTTTTATGTTCAATCCACTTAAATTAGCAAAAACGATTAAGTTAACTTAATCAATTTGTGTTGGGACAACATGAAGGAATTGTGTGGAACCCTGTATTTTTTACAGTGTATTACATAAAAAATGCAGAGTTCCACACAATTCATTCATGTTGTCCCAACATAAACTGACTAAGGTAATTATTAGGTGTTTAAGTGGATTGAACATTAAACGATTAAGTTGTCCCCAAAACAAAATCTTTAGAATAGTGTTGTTTCAGCTCATTTTGAATAAGTAGACTAAACAAGCAGCAGTGTGTAGAAACTCCAAACACAACCCACTGCTAACCCTTAACACGCTGTGGCCTAGAAATGCTCAAAATGAGGAAAGTGATGAAAAAAAATGTCTTGAATGAACCAAAATTGCTAAGAAAGATTTAATGTGCTAAAGGAGCTGGAGTGGATGGGTGGTAAAGCTGGCAGGGAAACACTTTTCAGTATGGTATGCCGCAGTATGGTGGAATGAATGGCCTACAACTATTTACTGGAGAGCTTGTGTTTTTGGAAAAGGCTCCAGTGTGTCGCAACAGCGTTTAAATGTGTTCTGCAGCGCACATTAAGAGCGCGGGATAAATCAAAGCCTTTCAACACGTCCTCCGTGCATCTGTGATGAAATAAACACACCGAGGTTGATGAAGAGCCGATGCATGCCAAAAGGAATTGTGTATGGTGGCCGAGATGCAATGAATGGGCTACAGTATATGCACAGCTAGTGTTTTTGAGCCAATGATAAGGTTTATGTGACTATTTTCAATTTCATACGGTTCCTTTTACAGCATCGATGTTGTAACGTAATTAAAATACAATCAGTTAAATAGACTTAAGCATTCATTTTGCTGTTCAAGCATCAAACAAGATGAAAGACTGTGTAACCACTAGCGCCGTCAGGATCAGCAGGCGAGCGCAAAAACTCCATTGAAAATACTGGGGTAAAATAAACTGTCATATTTTAAAGACATGGCGGGGGAAAATGAAAGTTAATGCAGTGTTTCTTGTCCAGTCTGAGACCCACTTCATATCGTATATCTATCAGGCAGTGAAGATCACAGATTTTTAAAGAAATCAGATCTTAAACGTGGCGATTTTATAATGGAAAGACAGTTCACCGGAAGCACTGAGGCTGGCTGGCTGAAATTAAAAGTCCATGTGCATATACCCCATTGTGGGACGTTTGTATGTGACACTGGAGACTGCAGCATTTTCCTGGCCCTCAGGGGTCAGACATGCTGAAACATGACGCTGCCATTAATGCTAGACCTGGAACCACCTGTTTCTTTCTCCTCCGTCCTTTCTTTCGCAGTCTCTTTTTCTCATCTATCTTCCTCCATCAGCACCCTTTGTGTCGGAGATGCATAAAGGACATGAGAATTAATTGGCTGCTGTTCTCTTTTGAATCTGAACTCCTCTGTTTGTCTTCCTCTCGAGTCATGCGATTTATTGTACCATTTATACTCTCATCTGCTGTACTATTACAGGCGGACATGTGACGCGCGTTACATTGTTAGCTCGGATTTATTTGCTTATTGTTTAATCTTGTTGAATGAGACATAACTCACTCCATTTAAACTCGAAAGGTTGGTGTCTTTGAAAAGTTGTATTATACAGTTCTGGAAAAAAACTGAAAGTTAAGGAGCACTTTTAGATTTTTATTTTATCAAATGTTATTTTATATTTGATCAAACAGTTGTCTCTAATTGGATTTGCATGGTAAACCTTAAAAGTTAAGACATTTTTTTTCAGATTCAGGTTTTAGTTTCAGCTCCTATACTCATTCATTCATTCATTTTCTTTTCGGCTTAGTCCCTTTATTAATCTGGGGTCGCCACAGCGGGATGAACCGCCAACTTATCCAGCATATGTTTTACGCAGCGGATGCCCTTCCAGCTGCAACCCATCACTGGGAAACATTCATACACACACATACACTACGGACAATTTAGCCTACCCAATTCACCTATAGCGCATGTCTTTGGACTTGTGGTGGAAACCGGAGCACCCGGAGGAAACCCACGCGAACACGGGGAGAACATGCAAACTCCACACAGAAATGCCAACTGACTCAGCCGAGGCTCGAACCAGCGACCTTCTTGCTGTGAGGCGAACATGCTACCCACTGCACCACCACGTCGCCCCAGCTCCTATACTCTTAAAATCAATCATTTCTTTACACAGGGCCGTAGCCAGGGGGGGTTCGGGTGGTTCGAAAGACTCCCCCCCCCCCCCCCACCCCACTGACAAAGGTCCAGTATTTGTCCCATACATGAGCTCATCTGTCCTATTTTGACTGTTATGCCATCATAAGTTATCAAAATAGCCCATCGGAAAAGGCTTTAAGTCAACTTTCACTGTATTGTTCATTCATTCATTTTCTTTTTGGCTTAGTCCCTTTAATAATCTGGGGTCGCCACAGCGGAATGAACCACCAACTTATCCAGCATATGTTTTACGCAGCGGATGCCCTTCCAGCTGCAACCCAGTACTGGGAAACATCCACACACACTCAATCACACACATACACTATGGACAATTTAGCTTACCCAATTCACCTACATGTCTTTGGACTTGTGGGGGAAATCAGAGCACCCGGAGGAAACCCACACCAACACGCTGAGAATATGCAAACTCCACACAGAAATGCCAACTGACCCAGCCGAGGCTTGAACCAGCGACCTTCTTGCTGTGAGGCAATTGTGCTACCTACTGCGCAACCGTGACGCCCATCACTGTATTGTTGTTATAGAGAAAGCATTTTATAAATAACTTTTATTCTAAATCTTGAACCTTATTCTTGAAAGAAAAAATGACCAATAAAAAGTTGTGAAGCACCAAAAGCGGCCCATATTAATACTTATTAGGCTATTGTTGTTATCCATGAATTTTCAAATGTACTTTTTTTTTTACAAGAGAAGCTAGAAAAATCGTGAAGCTCTACATTATTATTATTATTATTATGTTTTTTTATTATTATTATTCAAATGGACAAATTCTTAGACTGAGGAATGTTGAATGTGCTGGCCAGTTTGTTATTTGCCTAATAAATGACAATAGGCAACAGTTTTAAATTTAAAACTTTAACAGACTGCTATTTTCCCCCCTAGTGATATATCATAAAGTAGCTTAAAAATAAGTAGCCTCTTCATATTTCTTTAATCTAAATCTTTAGAAAATGTTTTTGGTACCTCAAAAAGTGTGACCATTCGACAAGCTAATTCAGCCAAAAAACGTGCTTAAAATCTCACTAAAATGCAGTATTTCAACCTCATAATTAAATAGAAATGAGTCAAATAACTGCAAAAAGGTCCACCCCTTTCACTAGGCTGGCTACGGGCCTGTTACAACATAGTCTGCAGATTCTGTCTGGCTCTGATCATTGCAGAGGAAAGAGTGTGAATGTCCTCTCGCTAAGGAAATGATCCTTTTGAAACCCTCAGTAATCAAAAAAACCACATGAAATTGTTAACTTACTGTTTTAGATGCAATGCTGTCATCTCCAAAGCTTGATTCTTCATTAATGTGCCTCCTTTACAAAACCTTCAACGCCATGAGGGAAACCATTAAAAATATACCATCCTCTGAAAGCTGTACAGAGATGATTTTGACAATTTAAATCACATTGTATTTTTCTTCTTACCTGTCCTGTTGTCATCACAATTAAGTGCACATGTCAAAAATCTCTTCTTCTTCTTCTTCTTCTTCTTCTTCTTCTCTATTGTGGTTTTACAGCAGTTCAGATTTTTGCAATACTGCCACCTTCTGTTCTGTTTATTTTAATCGTTTGATTAATCCGGTCTTTTTTAAAAACTCAAATAGACAATTCTCTCCTGTTTGCCATTTGCTAAATTTATTATAAACAACACAAGCTGTTATATGAGCGAACACCAATGGTTTGATGACCTAGAACTATTTATTACAGTATCTTGCTCTAGATGCGATATGCAACACAATCTCACGGCAATTCGTAACTTTTTAATTTAGATGCTAATTCGTATAAATTGATGGTATGATCTCATTCGTACATTTTAATATGATTTGGGGTAAAGTTAGGGGTAGAGTTAGGGGTGGGATTTGGGGGTACGCCTCCCCTTAAAAATCATACGTTTTCATACGAATGAAATCATATAAATTTGTACGAATAAGCGACTTTTCTCACAATACATAAAATAGTTTTGTTTCCTCATGTGATCGGGCTGATCATACAGATCATGCTATGTGCAAACTATACTTTTTTTGGAGGTTCATAAAAAAATGCTTTGTTTAGAATTAGGAAGCCACTTTAAAGCAATCTGCTTGTTAAGTCGTGACGTATGAAATACTGTTTCCGGGTCCAAGCCGCTACTCATTTGAATTGAGAAAATATTCATTTATGACCACTTTTAAGTCATATCACACATTAAAGTGAATACAAAGTCAAATACACAACAGTCTCTTGACTTGCTGCATCTCAGGCACCAATATTTTAACAACTTATAAAAAATGAATTACTATCTGGCCATCGGATATTAGGCATGAATATATATATATATATAT
>CAIGQV010019029.1:15678969-15690445 GCA_903798115.1 Danio jaintianensis | reverse complement strand
TCAAATCTTTAATGTTTTACTGAAGAACCGAAAGTCACCTACATCTTAAATGGTCTCGATGTATGTAATTAAACAGTAAACATCATTGTTGCAGCATTTCATGACCCTTTTAACCCTTTTTCTGAAGATATATGACCACTTAATTATTAATTTAGTTTTGCCATACACATTGTTTACTCTAAAAGTGATGGTTAGTGTTGACTTGCATTTTATGAATCATCAAAATCCACACTTTCAGATCAGATATTTAATGTCTTAACATTTAACATCTTCAATGGTCTCGATGTGAGTAATTTAACAGTAAACATCATTTTTTAACCTGCAAGTTATGAAGCTTTCAGGGTGTCATGACCCCTTTAAGACATTTTCTGAAGATATATGACCACTTCGTACCAATACAGATCATATAAACCTCTGTTAGCATAGTAAATATGTGATTGAATTGGTTTTTACACTAGTAAACACAGTTACAATCTCATCAGTAGGTGCTTGACGGTTTCATTAGCAGAACCAGGATCCAGACCCAAATCCTGAAGCACAATTTTCTTCTGAAAGTCCTGAAAATTAAACCAGAGATGCATCAACAATCTAAGATGATGATTTATTTAGATATTAGTGACCTTAAAAATGACTGAATATATATATTTTTAAGTCTGTAATTTGAATAATACATCATTTAACATGTTTTGGTGTGCATTAGATATCATCTGTGCCTGTGTGGGTCAGGTAAGTATGATTTTGGTTAGCATACTGTGCATTAGATACTTTGAACATCTGGTCACATTCAGTCATACTGCCTTTGGGCCTCATATCTGTGCATTCTGGGAGCAATGTTAGCATGTGTGTTGGTGTATCTGCGTGTGTGTCCAGTAAAAAAACTCACCCTGAATTCTCGTAGTCTGTCCAGTTTGGCGTGTATGGCGTTGCGTTGGACCGCCAGCTCAGCCACATGACTTCTCCACTGCTCGTCCTTCTCCTTTCACAAACATTCAATATAATGTTATAATATTAAGCTGCTGTTATGAAACCATTGATTTTGGAAATGGCATAACGGGTCTGTGTTTATGTGGCATTGTTCTTTTTAAACACTTATAATGTTAGTCAAGGGTTCTTGAATCGAATTTAGTCTTACATAAGCATTTTCCGTCCTTCCTGTCTCTTGGAAATGAGGGGCCTGTTTGTGCAACTGCATTCTAATATGATCAAACACACACTAAGGAAGTTGTGCTGATATTCGGTTATGATATAAAACATTTTATTTCTTAATGTTCTATAAAGGTTCAAAAGCAAGTTTTTGATTTATTTGATACCCAATTCACCTATAGCGCATGTCTTTGGACTTGTAGGGGAAACCAGAGCTCCCGGAGGAAACCCACGCCAACACGGGGAGAACATGCAAACTCCACACAGAAATGCCAACTGACCCAGCCGGGACTCGAACCAGCGACGTTCTTTCTGTGAGGCGACAGTGCTAACCACTGAGCCACCGTGTCGCCCTCTGTTTCAACATTTTCAATGTTTTGAAACAAGCAGTAATTATTAGTAACATTTAAAACATTAACGTCCAGCTAATAAAATATGTTGTAAGAATGTTGTGCTAATGTTCCTATAACATTATAAAAAAAACATTATTTCTACATTATTTAACATTATTATTCAGTCATTCATTTTCCTTCGGCTTAGTCTCTATTTTAGAGGTCGCCACTGCGGAATGAACCGCCAACTATTACAGCATATGTTTTACACAGCGGATGCCCTTCCAGCTGCAACAAAGTACTGGAAAACACCCATACACACTCATACACTACAGCCAATTTAGTTCATCCAATTCACCTATAGCGCATGTCTTTGGTCTGTGGGGGAAACCGGACCACCCGGAGGAAACCCACACAAACACAGGGAGAACATGCAAACTCCACACAGAAATGCCAACTGGCCCAGCCGGGGCTCAAACCAGCGACCTTCTTGCTGTGAGGCAATAGTGCTAACCATTAAGCCACCGTGTTGCCCCCTTTAAAATTATTATTTTAACATTATTTATTAATATTTACAGAATAATAAAACAGTTCTATACTTTTTTTATACTATCATTTCATTGCAATTTGCTACTTTTGAATGTTCTCTGAACATTCCGAAACAAGCAGTAACATTCCAAAAACATTAAACTAACATCCAGCATGTTTTAAGACTGTTGTTCTAAGAATATGTGCAATATGTTCTATGAATGTTAATGTGATTCCAGTAAATCAGAAAAACTGTTTTATGATTTTGGAAGCATTGTTACTTTTGAATGTCCTCTGAACATTTTGAATCACGTAGGCTTAATATTTCCAAAACATAATATGGATTTAACAACAAATATGTTCTAAGAATATTGTGCTAATGTTTTCATTACATTACATACACTGTTAGCATTAAGTTTTGTAAATTAAACAGTATTTAACTGCAATATGGACTGTATTTTACTGTATGACAGTTATGCAGTATCTTACTGTATTTTCAAGTGGCATTGTTGGAAATATCCTCTTAGAACCATCATGACAGTATTTTTAATTTGCTGTGAATCGAAATACAGTAAAAAAAAAAAAAAGGCCAATCATAGAAAATACGGTAAACTTTTTACCTTACATTTACCTTTTGGACTGTTTTACAGTAAATATATAAATGGCAGTATGTTACTGTATTTTAAAGTCAAAGTATTTTTAATTTGCTTTGAATTGAAATACAATAAAAGAAAAAAAAGTTTAATCACAGAAACTACAGTAATTTACCATTTGAACTTTTCTTACAGTAAATATATAAATGAACAATGAATTACAAGGTTTTTTTTTATTGTATGAAAATATATTACAGACGAGAAGACTAAAAATACTGTATATTTTTCAGTAACGATATGCAATACTGTAAATACATGTACAGCAAGATAAGATAAGATATAGTATTTATGCTGTAAGTTTAATTCACGGTAAATTACTGCTGCCAGTAAGTTACTGTAAATACTACAGGTAATTATTAACAAGGTATTATTTCCGAATGTTCTTGAAAGCTTTTTTCTCTCTCCATTTTTATAATTTTGCCCACATTTTGGAATGTTGCTTTAGAATGCGTTCTGAAACAAGAAGCACATAGCAACGTTTAAACATTAAAGTCTGACTCACATTTATTTTCAAAAAACGTTCCATTAATGATGTTCTAGTAACTTTGAACAAACATTCTATGGACTCTTTTCACATTTCCAGGTTTCTCAGTAGCAGAAGTCGACATCGTTTTACATACCTATTTGCTTAAATAATAAAAAGAAAATCTCCACGATGGTGTTATCAAGACTTTCAGAAAAAGGAGCAAAAAAAATAGTGTGAGACTGATAACGGCAGCCAGAAGAAAGAAAATAATGTTAAATTTACTGTCCCGGCCCCCATACACTCTGTAATACAAACACCTTGCACTAGCGGTAATTCGTTTTTCTTGTAATTTGATGCAAAGATGATATAATAAATCCAAAAAATACACTTAAAAAAAATCTAAATATTAAAAACTTTCAAGGATTTAAGATTATGATAACTGCTAAACGCGTCATAATAGTATTGTAGTATTGTATTATAGAATGTTACTATACAATCTTTTATTCAATAGCTTTGCCAGAATGTTAGCCAGATATCCAAGATCATTCCATTGTTATTGATCAGAAACAAGTCTCTCTATCTGAGGGTGGATCCAGTGAAGTAGATCTGCAGGAATGAGGCTAGGCTTGACCTCTCACCTATACGCATTACGTGTGGGTGCAACTTCCCGTCTCTAATGCCATAACATAAGACACTAAATGCACTCCACATATGGAAGGCGTTGAAACACATCCGACCTAACAAGAGAAAACACAGTGTGTGTGTGTGTAGTAACACCTCTGTCCCCTGAGGACTGGAGCAGTCACAGGCTGTTCTCTCCCGGTAACACACACTCAGGGTGGGGTTATCATGCCAGATCTGTGCTTATGAATGATAACACCATCAAATAGTGAACATGGGAAACAGGAGTAAAGCACTTCTCCCTTGACCCTACATTAATCAGAGGACGGAGCTGAAAACTGGCCAGGAGAGTCTGAACAGCTGGAGAGGAAGGAAGTCGGAGTAGTGGACTGTCCGTTTTATAGCCGTTAGGAATTACAAAGGCCGAACCCAAGGTTGATTTCAATAAGAGAGGAAGAGCAATTAAGGATTCTCTTCTTTTAACTTCGTCCCACTGGGGTTTGGTCTTAAAGGAACACTCCAGGTTTTTTGGGAAATAGGCTTATTTTATAACTCCACTAGAGTTAAACAGTTGAGTTTACCATTTTTTAATCCATTCAGCTGATCTTCGAGTCTGGCAGGAGCACTTTTAGCTTAGCTTAGCATAAATCATTGAATCGGATTAGACCATTAGCATCTAAAAAAAAAAAACTAAAACTTTTGTTTATTTTCCTATTTAAAACTTGACAGCAGTACTATTTTTGAATCCATTCAGCCGATCTTCGAGTCTGGCGGTAGCACTTTTAGCTTAGCTTAGCATAAATCATTGAATCGGATTAGACCATTAGCATTTTAAAAAAAAAAGGAAAGAGTTTTGATTATCTTCCTGTTTAAAACTTCACAGCAGTACCATTTTTGAATTAATTCAGCTGATCTTCGAGTCTGGCAGTTGCACTTTTAGCTTAGCATAAATCATTGAATCGGATTAGACCATTAGCATAAAAAAAAAATGAAGAGTTTTGATTTGATTTGATTTTCCTATTTAATACTTGACAGCAGTAGCATTTGTGAATCCATTCAGCCGATCTTCGAGTCTGGCAGGAGCACTTTTAGCTTAGCTTAGCATAAACCATTGAATCGGATTAGACCATTAGCATCTCAAAAAAAAAAAAGAGTTTTGATTATCTTCCTACTTAAAACTTGACAGCAGTACTATTTTTTTATTAATACAGCCGATCTTTGAGTCTGGCGGTAGCACTTTTAGCTTAGCTTATCATAAATCATTGAATCGGATTAGACCATTAGCATCTCAAAAGAAATTGATAACTTAACTGACTAACTCTGGGGAAGCTGTAAAATAAGTCTATTTCCAAAAAAAATTTTAAATGTTCCTTTAAGTCTGAAGTTGCTAAAGGCGTTGCAGGAATTCTACAAGCTGTTGAGTTTACGACAACAGTCAAGTGGACAACAACAACACGACCTTCGGTGACCTCACACTTGGCTGCCGGACTCAGACTTTACTGGAAGCAGATCATGTGCAGCTGGAGCTTCATCAGCTTACAAAACAAGTCTCCGAGTGTCCTGCACAGTGAAAGGTAGCATGCACGTTTACACCGTCAGAGAAATGTGCATTGCAGTGGATGATAAAAATATTACACTGAATGAATGGCTTACATTGCATGCTATTAATTGGCCAAAAAAAAATTTGACCACAGTGTTGCATGGGTATATTTCTGGGAAAAGCCAAAAAATACACTGTGTGAGTCAAAAATATTGTGCCAAAAATTATTTGAATATTAAGTACACAAAAAAATTATTGGTTGACTTTACTTAAAATAAGTGAGTAAACCTGTTACTTTTACAATTATTAGTTGACTTTACTAAAACAAATTGAGTAAACCCATTGCCTTAACATTTTTAAGTATATGAATTATGTGCATAATTATAAGAATTAAGTTTATTCAACTTAACAGTTGCAAGTTACAACATGTTTACTTACTATTTTAAGTAGTCAACATGTCACTTTTAAAGCAACGGGTTTACTCACTTTTTTAGGTGAAGTTAAATAATCACTTTTTACAGTGTACACTACCTGACAAAAGTCTTGTCGCCTATCCAAGATTTAGGAACAACAAATAATAACTTGACTTAGTTGATCATTTGGTATCAGAATTGGCTTATATGAAAGGCAAAGGCCTCTAGATTATGCTTATTTTACCAAAATAAAATATGATCATGCCTTGATTTTTAATTATTTAATTAGGACAGTAAGGTCTGACTTTGCTTAGACAAAGGTCTTGTCACTTAACAGAAATAATGTATAGTATAGAATATAAATCTCTGCAATGACTCAAATCACTTATTAATAAAGTCATCTGGAATGGCAAAGAAAGCGTTCTTGCAGGACTCCCAGAGTTCATCAAAATTCTTTGGATTCATTTTCAATGCCTCCTCCTCCATCTTACCCCAGACATGCTCAATAATGTTGATGTCTGGTGACTGGGCTGGCCAATCCTGGAGCATCTTGACCTTCTTTGCTTTCAGGAACTTTTATGTGGAGGCTGAAGTATAAGAAGGAGCGCTATCCTGCTGAAGAATTTGCCCTCTCCTGTGGTTTGTAATGTAATGGGCAGCACAAATATCTTGATACCTCAGGCTGTTGATGTTGCCATCCACTCTGCAGATCTCTCGCACGCCCCCATACTGAATGTAACCCCAAACCATGTTTTTTCTTTCACCAAACCTGACTGATTTCTGTGAGAATCTTGGGTTCATGCGGGTTCCAATAGGTCTTCTGCAGTATTTGGGATGATTAGGATGCAGTTCAACAGATGATTCATCGGAAAAATCTACCTTCTGACACTTTTACAAATGATCAACTAGAAGTCAAGTTATTATTTGTTGCTCTTACAACTGGGATCGATGACAAGACTTTTGTCAGGTAGTGTATAGTAAGGTCATTTACCATGATGAAATTTGGTAAATTTTCTTCTGTAAGTATATGAAAATGTAATTTTTGAGTATTAAGATGCATTGTTAAGAACTTAATTTAGACAATTTTAAATGCAATTTTCTAAATGTTTTGGTTTTCTTGCATTTTTTTTGTTCTAGAGTTTGAGCTTGCAAAACTCTGCCGGATGGTGCTGTGATCAAATAAGATGATGTGATCCTGATAAAACGTGTTATTGCTCCATATTTAACATTTCTGTGAGGCCTGATCTTCTATTTGTCTCATGCACTCATGTGGCATGAATTCGGAGGTCAGAGTTTGGAACGCAGTAAAACTTGGCGCTTTAGCTTGTGTTTCGGGTCTGGCACATTTGAATGCATATGAATGGAAGTCAATGGGCAAAAACTGAAGCGTGACCGCCGATTCAGATTCTAGATTTTCAAGCCAAATATTATCCTATCACAACAAACCACACGTCCATGGCAAGATTATTTGTATTTCAGATATTGCATTTGTGATCAACCAGGATCACAAATATCAAACGTTGCCTAATCACAGTTAATTCAATTCATCTTTATTTCTATAGCGCTTTTACAATGTAGATTGTGTCAAAGCAGCTTCACATAGAAGATTATAGTCAATTGGAATGGTGTCCGTTCAGTTTTTAGAGTTTAAGTTCAGTTCAGTTCAGTGTGGTTTAATTTTCACTGCTGAGAGTCCAAACACTGAAGAGCAAATCCATCGATGCGCAGCTCTACAGGTCCCGAACCATGCAAGCCAGTGGCGACAGCGGCGAGGAACGAACTTCACCAATTTGCGAAAGTGAAGGAAAAAAAACCTTGAGAGAAACCAGGCTCAGTTGGGCACGACCATTTCTCCTATGGCCAAACGTCTTGTGCAGAGCTGCAGTCTAGGCGCCGGAGGCTGGTGAACGTAATCACTTGCTTTTCAGAGAAACGTCGTTTCACTGAATGATGGGTTTTTTGTAACTTGAAAGGTGAAAAGGTGAAATCTTTAAAAGCTAGAACCTTTATTTTGCTTCAGGGTGCTATTGATGCCCATATAGAACTGTGATATGCGGTAATACATGCAAATTAAAAGTTCACATTTGGATTTCACATCATATATTAAACATATTCATTCATTCATTTTCCTTGGGCTTAGCTTCTGATTTATCAGAGGTCGCCACAGCGGAATGAACTGCCAACTATTCCAGCATATGTTTTACGCAGCGGATGCCCTTCCAGCCACAACCCAGTACTGGGAAAATATTAAACATATATTTCAAAATATTGCAAACATGTTCAAAAGAGCGTTAAGGGTCTGTGTTTAGGGAGCATTGTCCTTTCATTCCTTGCAATTCACTTATAACGTTAGTCAAGGTTTCTTATATCGAATTTAGTCTTACATAAGCATTGTCCATTCTCTTCTTCCCATAGAAATAAAGGGCCGGTTAATGCTTCTGCAATTTAACATGATCAAATACTGAATAAGGATGTTGTGCTTATATTCAGTTATATAATAAAACACAGTGTCTCTAAATGTTCTAGGAAGAAGCGTTTGATTAATTTGATTTCTTTGCTATGGGAACATTAGAGAAAGCATAAAGTGATAAAAATGTTTTTATTTCTTTCGTTACTTTAGGAAAGGTTTATAAGAAAGTTTTATGAAACAGTCAGTAACATTTAAAAAAATCATTCATGTCCAGCTAATAAAAGCACGTTATGAGTTGTGTTAACATTTCCATAATTCTATTTCTGATTGTTTACAGAATATTCATTCATTCATTTTCTTTTCGGCTTAGTCTCTGGGGTCGCCACAGCGGAATGAACCGCCAACTTCCAAACTCCGGTTTCCCCCACAAGTCCAAAGGCATGCGGTACAGGTAAATTGAATAAGCTAAATTGGCTGTAGTGTATGTGTGTGAATGCAAGAGTGTATGGGTGTTCCCCAGTGCTGGGTTGCAGCGGGAAGGGCATACGCTGCGTAAAACATATGCTGGAATAGTTGGCGGTTCATTCCGCTGTGATGACCCCTGATTAATAAAGGGACTAAGCCGAAGGAAAATGAATGTATCTCTGGATTTCACAACACGTATGAAACATGTATTTCAAAATATTGCAAAAATAGCTGTTTACATATATTTTTCAACCACCATTACAAACATGTACATACAGTATATGTTCAAATATATTAGCTATAAATTGATATATTATTATATGTTACTATATTATCAGATTTCTGTATGGGTGATTTCCCAGTGATGGGTTGCAGCTGGAAGGGCATCCGCTGCGTAAAACATATGCTGGATAAGTTGGCGGTTCATTCCGCTGTGGCGACCCCAGATTAATAAAGGGACTAAGCCGAAAAGAAAATGAATGAATGAATGTATGGGTGATATCATATGCTATTTAATCAATATTCGTTTTAAAGCAACATTATTAACAATTATTAAAAAGAGCGTCAACATTTGCAAGTATAAAATGTAAAAATTCTCTTTAGATGTATTTGAGTTGCCTAAACATGGACAAACTGAGTTACATATGTATATCCTGCTTTGTGTTTCTGTCAGCAATATTAGTTTTGGAATGACAGAAGCTGGACATTTTCTCTCTGTGTACAAATGTTTCTGGTGTCTGGCTCCAAGAATATTTATAGACTATTTTTGAGGAATCTATTTACCCTGCTTCGTATACAGTAAATGCTACAGACAAACAAAGCGAACTATAGTTTACATGACTAAACATCTAATCTCTCTAACTCTTTATGATGTTCTGTACGTGACTTTGAAGTTAACTCGCATGCTTTGTTTAATTTATAACAGCATGCTTTATTTCCCACTGATTTCTCCCAGTGTTTTGTGTACAAATGATTTACAATTTTTTGCATACAGACTATTTTTGTAGGATCATCTATTTATCCGTTCCTAGATGCTACAGTACATAAAAACAAAGCATGCTGTGGCTGACATCAATCAGGAGATGTTTTTTGGGGGGTTAAAAAAACTAATAACGTGCACTGCCTGTCAAAACCCTGCTTTAAAAATATATATATTTTAAAGCAGAAATGATTGCATTAGTGCATTTACCTGCGTAACCTGGCCTCACAATACAGAGGTCACTGCATGTGCAGATGAGGTAGGAACAATGCAGACGTAATGCAATCAAGCACAATTAGCCTGACGATGTAAGTCTGATAGAGCAGGTCTGTGGGGTCTGGACAGACTCACGCTTTGGTGCTGGAGACAGATATAATTAGTGTTATCATTGCAGACAGTAGCCCTGACATGAGTGGACATACCTTCTGCTGTTGCTCTAGTTCACGCTGCTTTTCTTGATGCTCTTGCTCTCGCTTCTGTCGCCGGCGAACCTGGAGGAACACAGAAATCAGCTGAATGCTCATTAAACGCATCGAAAGTAACATTATTTATCTTTTTCCTGATATGTTTTATGTAATGTGTAATGTAGCTGTAAAATGTCATCAAGTTATTCTATCGCAAAAGCAAGAAATGGTCCTGAAACGTATGATTCTGCCTGAAATGGGTTGACAGTAATTTCAGTTTCTGGAAAAACCAATGTAAGTTTGTAACTAATTTGCATAATGCAGGGCTATGGCTTTCATTTGCAGCCATCTGAGCAATCACAATGAACCGAGCCATTTGACCAATCAGAGAAAACTGAGGCAATCTGACCAATCAGAACAGACTGAACCATCTGTTCAATCAGGCCATCTGACCAATTGGATTAGTGTAGGCCCATGTGACCAGACACTCCTAATAGAGCCCTCTGACCAATCGGACCAAAGTGGGCAAAATTCAACCAATCACAACAGACTGAATCATCTGACCAGTAAAGTATGGGCCATCTGAATAATCACAACACTGGGCCATCTGACCAATCAGAGCAGAGTAGGCCCTCAAAAAAATGCCGATCCATTAACCATTTTACATTTCACACACTGTGAGGAAAAGATGCTTCAACATGTTTTGAAATATTGTACACATATATCTACCTTAGAAAGATGTATACCTACTGTGGAATACTCCAAAATAAAACTAGAAACATTTGATTGTTAAATCAAGAAGCAATTTTTTGACAAGTCTTGTTCTTAGAAATAATGTGTCAGTCTTTCCTTAAAAGAAGCAAAACGATATATCTTTTCACTTTAAAATACGACTAATTTGCAGATTATTTTGCTTGTTAATTTTTTTATGTTATTTAACAAGACCACACATAGTAGTATGTAATACAGAATTAAAAAAATACAGACTGTCCGAAAATAAAAAATAAATGTATTCATTAATAATAAAGAAAATAAGAGAAAATCAAATCAAATAAATAAATCTCAAATAAATCTGGACTTATTATTTCTGAAAATAAGACCATATTTTGTACTTGTCAAGAAAATGCTTCTTGATTTAACAATTTGTAGATATTTGGACTAGAAACAAGACAAAAACTCTAAGTAAGAACATCATTTTTACAGTGTAGATCTTTCAAGAGCGTGATTACAAGCAAACGTACCCTTTCTTCTAGCTTTTCCAGCCTCTCGCTGTCCTGCTGTGTGCTTTCCTCCAGACTCTGATCCTGCTTCTCCAGAGCGTTCAGAAAAGTGTAATCTTCCTCTTTACAGAGATCCCGCATGCACTAAAGAAACAGTAACACAATGCACAGTGAATAATGTTATAAATGTCCATGCTAAATCTAAAGTCAAAGCAAAGGCCTGCTTTAAATTAATTGGTCACACTTTAAAATAAGGCAGTGTTTCTCGACCACGTTCCTGGAGGGCCACCAGCACTGCATGT
>CAIGQV010019029.1:15628018-15650266 GCA_903798115.1 Danio jaintianensis | reverse complement strand
CTACTCATACTATATAGTGCATACTTTTCTAATGGTCATGTAGTAAATTCAGATCCAAACTCAGACGCAGCCATCGTCTTTCACATGAAAGAGTCAGCTCTGAATCGCCTTAAGTCGTTATATATTTAAATTTTTAACTTAATTCCAATCTATCAATAAGATAAGTATAAGTACCACATTTGCATAATCCCACCTACCCACAACATACAAACTCTCTGAAATGGGAAAATTTCTAATGGAAAGACCAATCAAAACAGACTTGGCCAGCTGACCAATCAAAGCAGAGTTGGCTTATTGAAGAGGGAGGGGTTTACGGACCTTAAGTGTTGAATTGATTCACATTAACCATATTGAAATCTTTGCAAAACGATTCTAATATTAAATGCATATCCTGAATAAATTGCAATGTTTTCTGATTTTGGGTTAGGGTTAGAGTTATGGTTACATTTAAACCTGTTGTACAGGACTCCAATGTTACCCCAGCAGGCACCGGACGTCACACAGACATAAAATTGACATTGGACTCCAGTGTCAGACTAACTTCGAATTTTATATAAAAATCGGGTTGCCGTCAGAACCCAACATCAGTTTGCGGTCAGACTCCAACGTCAAGATGATTACACAACATAAATCAAACCAAAGATAAACATCTACTGATGTTAGACTTTGACGTTGTATGGATGTCATATCATGACGTTAAGCTGATGTTGGATTTTTGTTAGTTAATTCCACTCCTTAAAACCAAATATCAACACAGTCGATATTAGATGTCAGCTGACGTCAGCAAACTGACATTAAATTTTGTTTGACGTCGCAACCAAAGTAGAACTAAAGATCAACGTCATATGAAGTTGTGTGCCTGCTGGGAGGACTCTTTAAAATACCATATGACCTGCTCATTCAGATTTAGAACTGGACATTTTAGTCTCGATGTTGGTCTAACAAGTAATATTTATGCACTGTAAAACATTTTTAAAGGTCAACACAACAAATATTTTTATGTTTCTTTAATTTATTTTAATAAGTTAATCAGGTTTCGACTAAAGTTATTTTAAGTTATATGATGTTTAACTTAATATTGATGTAAGTAAGTTAATTTGATTCAATTAAAAATTGAAATGCAGCAAGAATTGGGAACAATAATGGTGTAGTTAGTTTTTTGTCAAACAACCGGCCTTCAACATCATCACAACAGCTGATTTTGCTGAGTTAGCAGTGAATATGAGCCCATTATAACAATTGCAATTAAAACCCAAAAGTCAGGTGTCTTTATTAAAGCACGATGCCATAAAACTAAAATCAGACTATTAGCGTAAAAAAAGTCTGGAAGTCATTAGCGATCAGCCTGGCTTTTTATAGAAAAATAAACGTGCTCTTGGTTTGACATGGCACTGCCAAACACAACAGTTAGTGTAATTAACGCATCTTGGAGTCGGTAACGTGATCATGCTGGATTTCTGTTTTGATGTAATGTGATAGATGGCTGTTCGGCAGCTGGCAGCAACACTTTGTCAAAGATAAAAACTACAAAAGGTGAAGCTGATTCCCCACTCTGAAGGGTTGAAATGTCTACCACAGCTTCATGTTTAATGCATCTAAACTCATAACACTTACAGAGAGACTTTTGGAAAAAGTGGCCATGTTCAGGCATACTTAAAGAGATAGTTCACCCAAATGTTAAATTCACTCACAGTTTACTCAGCCTAAGTGGTTCTGAACATTTGTTAAACTTTTTATGAACACAAAGGAAGAAATGTTGGAAACCAGTATCCATTGAAATCCACAGTAGGGAAAAAAATAATAATATGGTGGTCAACGGCTGCCAGTTTCCAGCACCCGTCCAAATAACTTCCTTCCAGTTCAACAGAGGAAACAAACTCAAACAGGTTTGAAAGATGAGTAAATGATGACATCATTTACATTTTTGGGTGAACTGTGCCTTTAAGACAAGAAAAAAGCTAAATAAAACTATGAAATATACAGTATATTGTTTAGAATAATATCCTAATTGTTGTTTTAATGTGTGCAAGCCAACGTTATCAAGTATTACCAACACTTACCCATAGAGAAATCTGATATACGGCCATATATGGTATATTAGCTGATATATAGCTAATATATTTGACATATATACATTATATTATGTGCATTTATAACATACATTATATATGCACATTTCAATGGTTTAAAAAAATATGTATATATGTATATATATATATATATATATATATATATATATATATATATACATGTATGCAGCAATTTACGCAATATTTTTGAAATGTTTGTTTCCCATATGGGGAGGCATGGTGGCTTAGTTGTTAGCACAGTTGCCTCACAGCAAGAAGGTCGCTGGTTCGAGTCCCGGCTAGGCCAGTTGGCATTTCTGTTCGGAGTTTACATGTTCTCCCCATGTTGGCGTGGGTTTCCTCCGGTTGCTCCGGATTCCCCCACAGTCCAAAGACATGCGCTATAGGTGAATTGAATAAACTAAATTGGCCGTAGTGTATGAGTGTGAATGCGAGAGTGTATGGGTGTTTCCCAGTGCTGGGTTGCAGCTGGAAGGGCATTCGCTGTATAAAACATATGCTGGATAAGTTGGCGGTTCATTCCGCTGTGGCGACCCCTGATTAATAAAAGGACTAAGCCGAAGGAAAATGAATAATAAATAAATAAATGAATGAATAAATGTTCCCCATATGACATTTTATATATGTGAAACTTCTATGTCATATGTGTAATTTGCATATATAGCTATACATTGTTCAGTCTGAAAGCATCATTGTGTGATGAAGCCTATTAGAATTCAGTTTTAACGATGCCATAATTCAAGTCAATAAAAAAGCCAATAAAAAGAAATTATGGGTTTTTGGGCTTTTATGATTTAGTTAAGCCAGTGTTGTTTTCCAGAACATCCGTATGTGAGCATAGTTGCAAATTATTGCAAACACTTCCAAAAGTTAATTCTGAGTATAATGTATAATATTCATTCATTCATTTCCCTTCAGCTTAGTCTCTATTTCAGAGGTCGCCACAGCGGAATGAACCGTCAACTATTCTGGCATATGTTTTATGCAGCCGCAACCCAGTATTGGGAAACACCCATACACACTCATTCACACACACACACACACACACACACACACACTACGGACAATTTAGTTTATTCAATTCACCTATAGCGCATGTCTTTGGACTGTGGGGGAAACCGGAGCACCCCCACGCCAACACGGGGAGAACATGCAAACTCCACACAGAAATGCCAACTGGTCCAGCCGGGACTCGAACCAGCAACCTTCTTGCTGTAAGTGCTAACCACTGAGCCACCCTGCCACCCATGTCTAATATTTTAGATGCAATGGTAACTGTTTTTGTTATATTAAGCCAAATAAAATTGTATGACAGGGACACACACACACACACACACACACAAATGAACTCCTCATTACAATCTTAATAAAAATGAATAGAAACATCAACAAACCAAATAGATTTCGTGATGTAATGTGATGTGGTTTAAATGGCAACCACAGCATGTCAAACACCATCATTACCACATAATGTCTGGCACAAATTACTCCTGGTGGTAGCATTGGTTAAATATTATGATTTGTCTAGAGAGTATATCGCCAGTCTTGAAAATAAAGATGAATGCTACTATACAGAAGCATAATTCACAACTTTATCAGCACACATACGTAAATGCACAATCAAATTCCTGTCAAAACACCAGTATATGATCTTTCATCGCAAGCATGAAAGTATTAGTCTACCCATCATGCCACACTTCAGTGTTGTCACACAATATCATTGCTGATAAGGTGAACGTGACAACAAATTCTGCGCTGTTAAGCTGTGCAGTTCATTGTTGTGCTGTCACGAGCTATAAACACAGCTTTTGTTGTCTCCACAATAATCAATAGTTGCTAAGGAAATGAAGAGTTACTAAGAAATGCTTCGTTTCTTTGAACCTGGTCTTGATAAATGATGTATTTCAGCCTGGCTGCCATCTGCCATTTTTGCTGATGAGTCTGTCAGTGCGTTTACTGACTGTTTGGTCTGCTAGCGTGCCATGCTTTTTTTTTTCCCAGATATGAAAACATCCCGCTTATCAAGATGAACTAATGATAAATGACCTTGTTTAGCTGTCCGTCTGCATGGTTTCGCATACATAAGGTATTCTATGATGGGACAATCCATATATGGGCGTCACTGCAAATTTTCCTCAGTTTAAACTTAGTGACCACAAATAAAAAAGTGGTTATGAGTGACCTGTGATAAAGTGACATTTTGACTTTAAGCCAATGTTTTTTTAGGATACTAATCGACTGGTTGCAGATTTTTTTTTTTTTTTTAATCCACTATAGGTAAAGCACAAGCCTGGAAATGCGTCTAAGCCACAATAATGAAGAAAACCACATAAGTGAATTGGTCAACTAGTGCACTAAACACCTATCGTGTATGAGCAGAAGTCTACAGAGAAATTAAACAGACTGTAAAAGTGGCCATTTTTGACTTTCTACATAATTTAATGCATACAATTTAGTTTTGTTGGTAAAAGCCATATTTTAATGCCCAAAATATCAAATGAAATGTATACAATTGAATCAAAATTGATCAATGAATACTGTATCTAAAGGTATTTTTGACCTTAAAAAGCCATTTTTGCATAATTTAATGCATACAATTTAGTTTTGTTAGTATAACTTAGTGGTTACATGTCAGAGATGAGATGTATCATTTTGACGCCCAAAATACCAAATGAAATGTATACAAAGGAATAAAAATTGAACAAATGAATACTGTATCTAAAGGTTTTGGGGTTTACATGCATTTAATTTCCTTCCCACGTCTAAATGGGGGGAAATTAATAAAAATTTAATTATTAGTTTCTCTGAGTTTACTGGAATTATTATGTAGGAGTATTTGTTTCATTGGTCATCCAGCATAACTTATTCTGGCATGTGCTTATTAAATTAGTACATAAGAAAAAATGATGATGCTAAACTGAACATTTTAAAATGACAAATAATTGCATTTACATTTGGCAGACACTTTTAGCAACTTATATTGCATTGAAGGGACATTTTATCAGTTCACGCTTAACTTTGGAATCAAATACCCTTGGCATTAATTCTCTAAGAGTCATTCTCTTCCAGGAAATATTTAACTTTCAAAAGAGCCTTTTAATATTTCATCAGATGATTCCTGCTCCAAATGCGCCTGACCGAATGTTTTGGTACATAAATTACTGTTACACCAAATTACATTTAAGTAGGTATCAACAGTAAATCTTTTATTTTTTGACCCATTTATAAACACAAACTCAATAAAAAAAAACCTGGAACTGTTCTACTCAAAATAAAATAAATACCAAATTTCTTTATTAGAACAAGCAACCAAAATATGCAATTTCCTAAATTCTGTGATAACCTCACACTATAAAGAAAACCGCATAAAGGGCATCTATGTTGCATATTTCTATTGCCACATGTTCACTGCTAAATCTGAATGATTTGCATTAACCCGTTAGCCTCGGTGTCAGATCCTTTATTTGACAGATGCTCGTTTCAGAAGCATGTCTGCACAAGACACGCACAGCAGGCAAACATAAGCAGAAACACACTCTGAAGGCATACACAAGGCTATCAAACACACAAGCGCAAAAACACATGCCAGTTGACGAACAGGAAAAGCCACTGACAAAACCTGAAGGGCTTCGAGAGAGACCAACCAACAGCATCTCCAGCTCAGATTTATGTGGATTATCTATTTTAGGGATTGTCTGCCAATCTCAGCCAGCTCTCGGAGGAAAGACCAAAGAGCAAAGTGTTTCCAAGTAGACTGCATTTGCGTTTTATCAGCTTTTCATATCACACACGCTTTAAAAAGCGTCATGAAGAACTTACACGGAAACTTTTCAGTGCGTAAAATGCACTTTAGTTTATTAAAACGCTATTCACACCAAACTTCTCTTAGGAAATAATCAATACAGTGTTCTAACTATTTTGCAACCTTTATTTTTAAGAGTGCATACACAAAAATGCGTAAATCTACATCGATGCATGCGTTTGCAATCATATAGACAGATCTACGCTACATTTATCATTTGTTAGGCTTAAAAAATTATATTAATGCATTATTTTAAAAATCTGTTTTGACCATCTATTGTTTTTTTGTGCATAAAGAGAAGAGCAATCTGTGAAAGTTGAGAAGTGAATTTGCCCGTACTGGTTTTCAAGCCCGAGGCGCGAGAGGCGCATAGCAGCTCACATTCTTCCCAAACGCACTCAAAAGTTCCACAGACGCTTTAAGGCTTACATTTTTGGATACTATTCCAAAATTACGCAGTGTTCTTTTTTTCCCTTGCATTTTCTTTTCCCCACTCCGTGCACTTTTTTCCCCACCAGTAAATTGCACATAAACTGTCCTGTGGAAACCAGCGTAAATGCGCAACGGTGCCAGGAATGCTCCAGACTCCCAGCAAACAGACGATCCAAGCAAACAAACTTCTAAAGGATACATACCGTAATAAAGGTAACCATAGCATCGGTGAGGAAACATTCAGCAGTGCCGACATGAAGGTAATGGAGTTTATAACGAATCCTTTTTTGAAAGTTTCAAGATAGAAAAGCGCGCGGCGCGTCTGAGAGTCACTGACGAGTACAGCGCGCAGATCTCTCTCTCTCTCTCTCTCTCTCTCTCTCTCTCTCTCTCTCTCTCTTTATCTCAACGCACATAATCTTCTACTCTCCTGCGCACGTCCAGCATTGACAGATGGCTTTTATATTGCTCTGCTTAGCGATGCTTTTCTCCACAGTCAATCATGCATTGGTAACTTTCATTTTATTCCATATTAAGTTGTCCCACTTTGACTATTTTATTTTGTCCCATATTGACTTTTATTTATATGTATATTGAACCATGCACTTAATGTTTGTGAGTTTTTTTGTGATCGTTCTCTTAAGATGAAGTCGTTTACGGACTGTGAAATATGTAGAAACAACGACAGTCAATTATGCGTTGGTAACTTTCATTTTATTCCATATTAACACGCGCTTTATTGTACACAATGGGCAAATTGTAGAGCTTAAAATAACTTTTATTAATATGTATACTGGACAATGTTCTGCA
Organism: Danio jaintianensis; assembly: GCA_903798115.1. Taxonomy (NCBI): domain Eukaryota; kingdom Metazoa; phylum Chordata; class Actinopteri; order Cypriniformes; family Danionidae; genus Danio; species Danio jaintianensis. The sequence continues at coordinate 15,643,132 of CAIGQV010019029.1, read as the reverse complement.
CTTAATGTTTGTGAGCTTTTTGTGATCGTTCTCTTAAGATAAAGTCGTTTACTGGACTGTAAAATATGTAGAGGAGACAACGATTATTAGAGATTACACTGAAAAGATTGTAGTTTGTCAGAAATTCAGCTTAAGCCTTTTTACTTAACTGTGTTATGTTTAAATGAGTTATGAGTTGAAAAAATAATTAACACCTAAAATAACACAATTCTTATGTTTTTGGTGGGACAAGTTAACTTTATCGATTTGTGTTGTGACAACATGAAGGACTTGTGTTGAGCCAAGCATTTTCTACAGTGTATCTTTCAGTAAATTAGTTTTCAAGCATCAGAACAAAAGTTTAATAAACCTTTAAATTGTTATAATTGTTAAATGTTATATTAGAATGTTCTCTGTATATTTTAATAAAGACTACCATGTTTACCACAATTTACAGAAGACACCCCCTAAGCGCCAGTCATGTAGCAATAGTTTATTTGCCAATAGAATATTGTCAAGCATATTTTGAGCAAGAATCATCAGATGAAATATTAAAGGGCTATTTAAGGATCACATGTGCAGTCCCAAAATACTCATTGATATATTAATTTACTTATTAGTAACATTAAAGGGGACCTATTATGCAAAAATCCCTTTTATAAGGGGTTTAAACACAGCTGTGTAGCAACAGTCTGTGAATATGACCAGCTTCTAATGGTAAAAATGTATTAATTTTATATTTTATAATCACACTTGATAAAAACAGCCAGCAGAAACACTTTGATTGACATTCTCCCTTTGCACATGTCATCAGAGGGGGAAAGCACCACCCATTAGTGACAATCTCTCCCTCATTAGCATAGGATGTTAGTCTTGTTTTTGAATCTGCCACTATGCTGACTATACTGTAGCTCCGCCCTCTTTTGAAAAATCTCATTTGAATTTAAAGCGACAGTCACCAAAATGGCACAATTAGGATCAAAACCTAAAAGGGGCAGTTTCAAAGAGTTATAAAACATTAGTTATTTGGTATTTTGAGCTGAAATTTCACATACTGTACACACTCTAGGCACATCAGAGACTTATTCCACACCTTGTAAAAAGGCGCATAATAGATCCCCTTTAAAGCAAACACTTCACTTGCATTCAGTATGCTTTCAATGTAAATAAATACACTTTGATAAATTTGAATTTGACACTCCAGAATGAAACATCTCATCTTTGACCCATATGTTGATATACTTTTAAAGACATTACATAAAACAGTCAATTGCAGTAGCCTGTTATTACTTTCATACTTTCTATTTGCCGGGTTACAAAAGAAACCTCCTATGGAGAGAAAGAAATGGCGTACTTTCTCATGTCCTCGAATTGCAGTAAAAAATGCATTCAAAAGATCCTAATAACTAGGTATGGCAGCCAACTGAAGAGTAAATATTGAAAAATTAACGCGCAGTGTTTGCTCACGGGCATCCATGTAGAGAACTCTATAATCATTAGTTGAAACTGTCTAGCAAATGCATATTATAAGGAGTTCTCCAGTGATATTATAAAAGGGCAGGGACAGGAAACTCTCAACAACCCTCCATAATCCGCTCTATTCTTCTTGTGTAGGAGATGTTTGTGCAGGACGACGTTTTGAAGTCTTTAAGCACTATAGTGATGACATATAGGGATCTTGAGGTTGCCTTTACTGAGCAACAAACACACACAGACAATGCAAATAGAAAAATACGCTATGAGGCAAAGCGGATACGTTTCTCATCATGTGACGGTCCCTCCCATGGTCCAACATTTTCAACTTTGCTTTCTTTGCTCTGTCAACAGTCACGAGGCGATCCATACTCATAATGCAAACCAGAATCTTTTTTTAAACTTTCCTTGACTAAGACTTTCTGAGCCAATCACACGAGTCTAAAATGTCACGTGACTCTCTAAGGCTCTAAAAGTGTCATAACTAAGCAAAACTAAAACTAAAGTAACTTAAAAATGAGCTTACCTGTTAAAAGCTGGTGTGAACTTCCTGGGAAGAGGTGAGAATGTCGATGACTTTTTTCTTTGTAGATGACTATGGGACATCTAGGGTGAGAGTGAGAGCAAAAGAGAGACGTTTTTTCAACTAAAATAATGCTGTCAGGCGTCTCAAATCAGGACACTAACATTGGTTGCGCTTCTAGCAGTTAAAAACTCCCCCAGTCAGGAAGCTGATGAGCACATTAAATGAAGACATCAGATGTGTGATAATTAAGGATATTTCACAAATGAACTCATCTCCATTGAAACCAGTTGATGAGGAAAAAAACATTGAGGAAATAGTGATAGCATGATTGCAAAAGAACAGGAAATTCTTCCTGTAGGTGCTTTTTATATCCATTCAGGAACACTTTGCTTTCATTCAAGTAATGCATCACATAAAGTCTGAGTTTTATAGATGCTCGAAAATAAAACTAGAGCTAGGAGTTAATAACACTGACCGATTTACATATGGTAACCATAAGCTGCATATATGACCATAGGCATGTAAAAAGAGCAAAAAGATGACTAACAGGAACAGTTTTAGCATTTTTCCACAATGCTGCAATAGTCTTTTGTTTCCTATTGTGATGTATATCTGAGGGAAAGAAAATGGGTTTGATTTTTTCTGTGTGGAATGCACTCAAACTAGGCTATTTCTGAAAACGTACCTCTATATACATTTCTGGAGAGCGCCAAATACGTCCCAGGAGCTACGGTTTTTTGCAGTTTTTGTTTTCTCGAATCCACCAGAGGCCGCTATGTACACTTTTTGAGATCTCAAATTTGTCTCGCGGGTGCTGTTCTCATGTAAATTCACCCGAGGCCATTGTCAACTGACTGTTTGACTGTCTGAATGACTGACTGACTGACCGATCGACTGACCCACCCTCCTCCTTCCCTAAACCCAACCAATAGTATTTTCAAAAGCACCGATTGACCAGAGCCCACCCACTTCCCTTCCAACCGACAATTTTAAAAAGCAATCCAGAAAAAGAAAAGCCCTCGCCTGATTTTTTACCAAGTTTTCAGATTTTACCACATTCTCACCCTGTTATTTACTTGTTTATTTTATTTTTTGGCTTTTGTTTTTGTCTTATCCGCTTTCTGGAACCGTTCTTCACCGGACTCGAACCTCGTCGTTGTGGTCAACTCCTCTCTGCGTCTCAAGTCCACCAACGTACAGTCATGGCCAAAAGTTTTGAGAATGACAGAAATATTGGAAATTGGAAAAGTTGCTGCTTAAGTTTTTATAATAGCAATTTGCATATACTCCAGAATGTTATGAAGAGTGATCAGATTAATTGAATACCGATCGGTCAGTCAGTCAGTCATTCAGACAGTCAAACAGTCAGTTGACAACGGCCTCGGGTGAATTTACATGAGAACAGCACCCGCGAGACAAATTTGAGATCTCAAAAAGTGTACATAGCGGCCTCTGGTGGATTCGAGAAAACAAAAACTGCAAAAAACCGTAGCTCCTGGGACGTATTTGGCGCTCTCCAGAAATGTATATAGAGGTACGTTTTCAGAAATAGCCTAGTTTGAGTGCATTCCACACAGAAAAAATCAAACCCATTTTCTTTCCCTCAGATATACATCACAATAGGAACAATGCATTTTCCAGCACGATGGAGCACTGTGCCATAAGGCAAAAGTGATATCTAAGTGGCTCAGGGACCAAAACGTTGAAATTTTGGGTCCATGGCCTGGAAACTCCCCAGATCTTAATCCCATTGAGAACTTGTGGTCAATCCTCAAGAGGCGGGTGGACAAGCAAAAACCCACTAATTCTATCAAACTCCAAGAAGTGATTATGAAAGAATGGGTTGCTATCAGTCAGGATTTGGCCCAGAAGTTGATTGAGAGCATGCCCAGTCGAATTGCAGAGGTCCTGAAAAAGAAGGGCCAACACTGCAAATACTGACTCTTTGCATAAATGTCATGTAATTGTTGATAAAAGCCTTTGAAACGTATGAAGTGCTTGTAATTATATTTCAGTACATCACAGAAACAACTGAAACAACGAACTAAAAGCAGTTTAGCAGCAAACTTTGTGAAAACTAATATTTGTGTCATTCTTAAAACTTTTGGCCACAACTGTACATGGCGAGCTAACTGGACAAACTGGTAACTGTGGGAAATACGAAGGTAAGTGGTCAGCTGGTAAGCTCGAAAAGGAACAGCATCATACCGCCCCATACGTTCTTCTGACTACATAACTTGCGATCTCCAGAAAGGCATATGGGGCTACGTTTTCAGAATGAGCCTGTGTTGAATGCACTGGATGATGAATTGTGATGGTGATGTGAATTGCTATTGGTGGATCTCATGTGATTGACAGGCAGTCCTGCCCTTATGCCAATAAACATCAATCAGAATTTTAGCGATTTTCTTTTCATGCAGTTTCTAATATTCTGGATTTTATTTTATTCATTTTTAGTCTTTTAAAGACTATTTTGCCTTCAGAACTGGCTTAGTTCTCCACAACATATATCAGAAATTCCCAAAGTAGGGCCCACGGGCCAAAGTTTACCCATTGTAGCCTTTGATTTGGCCCACTATAAAGAGGGAATGATGGAGAGGGTTAGGGCGATTGCCTTTAACACAGAGATCGTCATTTCTAATTTGACGTAACCTTTTTAGCTACAAAAAAGCAAAGTGAAATTAAATGTTTCAATTAAATGTTGTAAATGAATCTGCTTTTATAAAAATGTAAATACTGTCACACATAGAGGGCTATGCAGAAGACATTGGCGAACAAATTGAGGCAAAAACTAGTGTAATTCTGTTATAAATTAGATTGTTTTGTTTTTACTGTAATAGGTTCATCATAAAATGTAAAAAAAAAAAAACTGTATTAGTTAATATAAAGCAATGTTTTCTAGTCATTTTTAAACATTATTAAATTTATTTAATAATAATGGCAATTCTTTTTATCTCCGGCCCAACAGCCTTAATCAAGTTTGGTTTTTGGCCCTTCATAAGAAAAAGTTTGGCCACCCCTGACATATACAGTAGATTGACTGTGCTGGAAATGCACACAGACAATGCAAATAGAAAAATACAGCATAAGGCAAAGCGGATATGTTTCTCCTCATGTGACCGTGCCTCCTGTTTCAACCTTTTCAACTTTCCTTTCTTTGCTCTGTCAACAGTCACGAGGTGATCCGCATTCATAATGCAAACCAGAAAAAATGTTCAACTTACACTGAGCCTTGAGCTTTTTGAGCCAATCAAACAACCCTTAAATGTCACATGACTCTCTAAGGCTCTGGAAAAGCCGATCAATAAATAGCTAACAAAACCATTTGCAGAACCCACTTTGTAATCAAACGCCATTGAGAAACTAAAAAGAGCTTACCTGTTAAAACTTGGTGTAAACTTCCTGTTGACAGGTGAATGTGTTTCTTTGTCTTTTTAGACATCAAGCAGAAGAGGAAGAGCAAAAATAAGGCTCTGGGAACACTCATCATAGATCCTCAGGTCCATGATTGTATCACACAGTTGTTTGCACATTCAGGATGTGAATCCTCCATTTCAGCACATCCCAGAGCTGCTCAATTGGATTGAGATCTGGTGATTGTGAATCCATTTATGCAAGAATGCATTGCATGGTTGGCAACAATACTTGTTGGAGATTTAACCAATGCTCAACTGGTATCCAAAGGCTGCCAAGAAAATCTGCCATACCAATAATTTGAACCACTGATGCAAGGCAGGATGGATCCATGCATTCATGTTGTTTATGCCAAATTCTGACCCTAAGCATCTGAATGGAAATCAAGACTAATCATACCTGCCAACACTCCCATTTTTCCTGGAAGTCTCCTGTATTTCACACCCATTTCCCGCCACCCTCATGTTTTGTAATTTTCCCAGGAAACTCCCGTAATTTGTACGGCCCAATCTAGTAACGAAAAATCACATTTTTGTCCATGTTTGTCAAGTGACCAGATCTTGTATGAAGCTCATCACCTCACACAAGTGATGAAATATTCATATCTCTAAGCATGTTTTACCTCAATCTGGCAACCCCATCCCTTTAATTACAGTCTACTTCTACTGATGTTGCTACTGTCGCCGTTCAAATACCAGGTTATTTAATGTGCTCTTCTTCTCCTTATTCAGTCGCTTGCTCATCTTCTTCAAGGTTTGAGTGCTCAGAAATGCTTTTCGACAGATATCGGTTGTTTTTTTGAGTTAATGTTGCCTTTGCATCGGGTCAAATCAGTCAGGTCATTCTCCTCTGACCTCTGCCATCAACAAGGCATTTTCACTGGATAATTTATTTTTCCTATATAGACCCCAGAGATGGTTCCCAGTTGATCAGCAGTTTCTGAAATTCTCAGACCAGACCATCTGGCACATTCAGAGTTGCTTTTCTTCCCTATTCTGATGCTTGACCTTCATCAGATCATCTTGAACACGTCTACATGCTGTTATAGTTGCTATAATGTGATTGGCTGATCAGAAAATGTGCTAACAAGCAGTTTAAAAAAGATGCACTGAATAAAGTGGATAGTAAAGCCACGGTCACACTGCACTTTTCGACACACTGACAGGTTTTGCATGTCGCTGTGTTTGAACATGTCAAGTTTGGTGAATCTGTGATTTCATGTCACATGAATGCATATGACAAATAGATCAAAACATGACCCCTCAGTGTAGACATTTAAAATATGTTCGTTTTGTCCGGCCCCTTTTTGCAGCACTGTCCAACAGAATTTCACATGCTCGAACTGTAGTATGACCGCGTCTTAAAGGGGATTGCACACTAAATACAAAATTTTCATTCAGAATTTTTGCACGCTAAAAATAAATTCGACCTCACGTTGTGTCAATCGTATTTATGCACTGCCTCTGTAAGTATTGTCCCTCACTAAAAAAATTCTAATCGGGTTCGATTTTATCCATTTTTCACATCCGAAAAAGCGCTTTGAGAGGTGTTTTGACAGTTCAAAGCCATCGTACAAGTGAAAGGCAAAATACAGAAGGCCGTCACTTGACCAGCACAGATCACTTTATGACAAACACAGTGCATAAATTAATATAAAGACAGAATGTGGCGGACAAAACAAAATCCCAAAATATGCAAACGAAAATTTCGGACTTTAGTGTGCAAAGTGTGTATTTTACACACCTTAAGTGACCTTAAGTGTGTATTTTACAGTACATTGCAGCATCATTGATGACCTTGAATTCAGTACATTTTTGTCTTCCATTGTACCACTGGTTCTGTTGATCTGGAGATGAGGAACTACATTTCTAAAGCCACTATTGAAGACAAGTGTAAAGCTCTTTTATCTCATGCTGTCAGCCTTAAAGTTGCACAAAATGTTTTACAAGCATGCCAAGTGGTTTGTCCAGGTGGTGTGTGTGTGTGTGTTTTGTTTGAGAGGAATGCAGGGCACACCTTACTGGCATACAGCGGGCTATGCTAACCTCAGCGTACACGGCTACTGCTGCCCTTTCAAACAGCGCCACACAAAGAGACACAACGGAGGAGGAACAATGCCGGCACCTGCGGTTGGTTAAAGGAGTTCCCTGTTGTAAAGTATGCTTTTTATTTCATTTAAATGACGGGGAGCCTTTTGCATCACCCGTGGAGTAAATCTCCTGCAGACAGCTCTTTAACCAAGCACATCAAAACATGGGGCTGTTTGAGTATCTTTATGTCACCAATAAATTATGAGGCCCGTGCAATTGCCAAATACAATATTTATATACGTGCATTTTCAAGCATGATGGTCTATTTGCACTACATTGCTTTTTTTGTATCTACACTACTACGAGAGAGATTTTAGGAATTACACGGATGAGTAATTAAGAAGTATAGAGTGATTTATGTGCTAAAGATCTGATTCCTGCGAAGTTACGTAACTTGATTTATTCATATAAGCAGTGATTCGCTGGAAGTGTACTGTATGTGCTAAGGTTGAACAAACACAAACAATAGGTGGCCAAGTTAACATTTCAGACCGCAGGAACTTTTCTAGACGCTCCTTCCGTTTGCGCTTTCGCATTCAGCACTTTCACCTGCACCCACAATGGGTCTGTTGTCCTGTTCGGGCATCACTGAAGTGGTTTTCTTGTGATAGATGGGGTGTCCTCCACCTGGCTCTGAGGCCATCAGGGTGTTGATCTCTGCCCCTCGTCATAGTAAGCCATGGCTAGAGGGGAAGGTGGGAAAGACGTATCAGCGAGACTGAAAGAAAGAGGAAGGAGGAGGGAGCACTGCTGTCGCTGAAGGTCAGATCGAGTTTCTGCCCGACTGCAACAGTCACCCCAACCAACCCCAAACACCACTAAATGAATACAGCAGTACCAGATATACCAGTCAAAGAGTTCTTCACATTAAAAAATGGGTCTCTTTTTAGTTCACCCCAACACCACTGAATGAATACAACAGTGCCAGATATACTAGTCAAAGAGTTCTTCAGATAAAAAAAGGTGTTTTTTTTTAAAACTATGGATTAAACAGTTCTGTGAAGGACCAAAATTGGTAGTTCACCCCAACCAACCCCAAACCCCATTGAATGAATACAGCAGAGCCAGATATACTAGTCAAAGAGTTCGTCACACTAAAAAGTGTTTTTTAAGAACTGTGGACTAAAAAGTTCTGTGAAGGACCAAAATTGGTAGTCATCACTGTGTAAACCCTCTTTAATATTTAATAGTGAGGTTTTCCATGACACCACTGATGCTAATACTTTTGTATCCCCCAAGAACCTTGAAGTGAACTTTCTAGAACCTTTTGTGGAATTGGATGATTCAATGGATGTTAAAGTTTTCATGGATGCATAGAGCCATCAATGCTGATAAAAACACACAAATTCTTTCGGTAAAAGATTCTTTTAAGAAAAATGGTTCTTTGTAACAGAAAAAAATCATCAGATTAATAAAATGGTTCTTTCAAGAACTGTTCCCTGAAATGTTCTTTGTAGAACCCAAAATGGTTCTTCTATGTCATCGCTGTGGAAACACTCTATTTTCAACTTTATTTATAAGAGTTTGGAAAGATTCAAAGAACATTAAAGGTTTTTCACTGAACCTCTGATGCTAAAAAAAAGATCCATTCTGCTTACCCAAGATCCATTCAATGAACAGTTCTTAATGTAGAGAACATTTAGAAAATCTTAAAAAATTATTAAACCGCTTTTAAAATTGAATGCTTCCATGAATGCACAGAAACATCAAGGCAAATTAAGACCCTTGAAGAGGTTCGCACGTCATGATTTTGCCAAGTACGATGCGATCCTGGATTAACATCTATGTTGAACCTGGAACATCATTTTTGTTTGAAAACATAATCCATACCTATTCCCTAGCCCTAAACCCAACCATAACTGTAAATTTTTCCCAAAATCAGATGGGAATAATAGTTGGATAACAATTATGTAGAAGTGCATCAACTTAACCTAACCATAAGCCTAAACTTAACATAAACTGTAAACGTATCCCTTAATTCCTCAATGTCCTACTTGGTGAAATCAGGTCGGCAGAAGAGGTTCTTAGTGTGAAGAACATTTTAATAAATGTAAAGAACCTTTTGGAAACTTTGATGCAATGGAACGTTTCCAAGAATGCTGAAACACTGACGCCAATAAGCAACCTTCATTGTTCAGAGTAGAAGAACCATTATTATTTATGAAGAATTTGATTTATGAAAAACTTTTGTAAACCAAAGTACCATTGATGCTAATAAAGAACCTTTCCTTTTAAGAGTCATGTCTGGTGCAGCTCGGCTGTGGAAATGTAGGTGGACGGGGCCTCCCGGTTCCTGCCTCTCCTCATTTATTTACTTTGTTCTCACACTTAGGCGTTCACTGGTGGTCTTTCCTCCACTCTCCCCAACTTGTATCCTGTGGAAGTGTTGAGTCCCTGCCATACTACCTCTCTTCCCCTGGGTCTCATACTGCTTCTCCTCCCATTTTACATTGAGCTTTCTGAGCATCCACACTCTGCCACTGCTTTCAGTCAACTCTTCCCTCCGGCTTTGTCTTTTAAAGTGTTTCTGTTCAAACGGAGCCGACCGCGGCGTTCACACAAACACCAGGGAGTTCTCGACGGGTCCAGACTGTGGAAAGGGTTGCAGACAGGGCCTCTCTTGTACTCTTTGTGCGGCGAATACGACAGCGCAGCAACCACTGACCTGAAAAGCGAGCCAGGGAGAGCAGCGTAACTCAAGGCCCGGGGTTCAGCTTACCTGCTGGGCTGCTGGGAGAGCAGAGCCGAGTGCTCTCTCTCCGCAGGGTTAGATTGCCCATTGAGATAAGCACCAAATACCATACAAGAGTTGTTAAGCAATACTGCTACAACACAAGAGACAGATAACGCGGCGGTCAGAGCCCGCTGGGGAATGTTAGCTCGCTGTGTTAAGCGGCACTGAAACTGCATCGAGCCTGCAAGAGGGGGTTTTCCATTGGCCCCTTTCAAAAGAGTCTTATTGTTGTCAAGTGCCATGTCGGAAAATAAAGTCAGTGCACTATAGAGCCGATGCGCGATATAATATTTCAAAAGTCAATTACCCTGAAAATTAATCAGGCCGTTTAAGTGTATATTTCCATAATATGCTCAAATACAATACGCAAGATAACAAGAACTCTCACTTGAATACATTTATTCCCGCGTGGGTACAGATTTAACCAGGAACAAAACATGGCAAGGTTAGACCACTAGTACTCCTGAGAAAGCATTAAATGAGTTTCTCTGAACGGAAATTGCAAGGGATGAAATTTTAACACTGCGATTTCTCCAAACGTGAGAACATTTTCACCAGTTGGGTTCTAATTTCTCTTAACAACTCAGATTCCACTATAACAGTTTTTCCAGCAATTTTAGATTTTAGGCAGGAAAGAGACCCAGTAATTGGCCTTTATTAAACCACAACTGTTGTGTCCCAAATGACGCACAATACATTATGTACTTGTGTACATAAAAGTGCATACATTTTTAAAAGGTTGCAGCAGACCTTCGTTTAAAAATGATAATGTATTTCCAACTTAAACAGAATATTGAATAGGGGCGGGATTTTATTTTTGTGCTCCTCCTCTCATCTTTTACTAGCAGCAGTTGGGGGCGTGGCTAAGCTTATTCCACGCAATCCGTCAAACTGACATCATCAGAGAAGGGCCGCAGAAGCAGACGGTTAGATTTTTATTAAAGATTACATTGGATTAACTTGCACAGATTAATTGTTCACCTTAAGACTAACAACATGCATTAGCAAAATAATCATAGGTTGGTTTTTTCTATCCAAATCTTTACCGTTTAATGCATGTACATATACTCTGAAAGTTCAGCCACAGTACTGCATGAATTGTGCAACAAACTAGATCTTAGTTTTTTCCCCCACTTTTTTAAAGTACTCTTTTTCTTTTTGGAATTTTCATTAAGTACAGAAATTAGGATCCGCACAACACAAATGAAAAAATAAATGCATTGTAGCATTAGTAACATGCAGTTAACGTTCTTAAGCCAATAGATCGTGACAAATGATTATCAATTTAAGTGATTCAATCAAAACACTGATTCATTCAGCAACAAAACCCACAACTGACAGCATCAACAAACACATTCTTTCTGAGAAGGTACTCCTTTTCAATAATTGATTACTTTGTGAACATCAATGCAATTTGAATGTACTACATTTATCATGTGACCAACCAGCATCAGTTTTAAATCACGTCACAACAATTTACCAATCATCCTCAGAGGCTCAAAAGTACGTTTTTTTTTTCTAAAGCAATACTTTCATCACATTCACCTAAATGACTAAAACAAAATTTTGTAAAAACAGTGGCGTAAGTCTTTAAGCATGCATGAGTACTTGCCAACCGAAACAACAACGGAGGATATACTGAGTGAAATTGCCAACTACTGGCCTGGCGTGCATACAGATCTGTGAGAATGGGGCTTGTTTTGACAACGTTGTCACCAAGATGCAAAAGTTTTCTGTTTTAATACATGTTGTTGTGTAAACATACCTTCAGGCATATTGTATTGGTACCATGCTTTTGACTTCATAGGCAGTAGTTGTTTTTGGGTGTGCATGCTTTACTTGATTCGAGTGGCCTATACAGTAGGTGTAACCAGGAATCTGCACTGGCAGAACTCCATGAAAACTCTGCAGACTTCCTTAGAATTAATCACAACGTTTAGCACATTCCCTACACCTTACATAACAGCTTCTGAATCATTTAGGTCAAGTTCTAATTTAACAGTGCTTAAGAATACAGTAACGGTTTAAGGTAGGATTCTTCAGAATTTATTGCATGGTTTAAATTAGAATTTGGAAATCCTAGGCTCTTACAATGAATCTGCTTTACAAATAAATCCTTGTACACACATAGCTACTTTATTATTTTCACAGTAACACTTTACAATAAGGTTGCATTCATGTATTTACTAACATAAACAATACATCAATTCATTCATTCATTCATCCCTTTATTAAATTCAATTAAATTCATGTTTATTTATATAGCGCTTTTTACAATGTAGATTGTGTCAAAGCAGCTTAACATAGTTCTAGTAGAGTCCAGATTTCAGAGTTGAAGTTCAGTTTAGTTTAGTTCAGTGTGATTTAAATTTCACTGCTGAAAGTTCAAACACTGTAGAGCAAATCCACGCAAGCGCAGCTCCACAAGTCCCGATCCAAGCAAGCCAGTGGCGAGAAAAACTTCACCAATTTACAAAGTGGAGGGAAAAAAAAAAACTTGAGAGAACAAAACTTGGATCGAGGGCTGACTTTCAATGGATCGCAGCGACGGAGCTGCTCTGCCACGCACGACACCCCGACCCAGAATCAGGTCGTCTACGAGTCATTTAAGCACCGGGTTCCCCACAAACATGCGGTGCGTCTCTGGAAGAGGGGGCGGCGCTCGTTCTGGCCGCGCCCCCGGTTCCGGTCACGAGTGGCTCTCCTAACCGGAGGCCCCCCGGAGAGGCGCTTCCCCGGCTACCCCGGGCCTATCGGAGATCCGACGGCGCTACGGTATCGTTGCCTTTAGGCGGGATTCTGACTTAGAGGCGTTCAGTCATAATCCCGCAGATGGTGGCTTCACGCCAGTGGCTCCTCAGCCAAGCGCACTAACCAAATGTCTGAACCCGCGGTTCCTCTCGTACTGAGCGGGATTACTAGCGCAACAACAGCCCACAATTTATCAGGGGTTGCCACAGTGGAATGAACCGCCAACTTATCCAGCATATGTTTTACACAGCAGATGCCCTTCCAGCTGCAACCCAGTACTGGGAAACATCCATACACACTCATTCACACACATACACTACGGCCAATTTAGTTTATTCAATTCACCTATAGCACATATCTTTGGACAGTGGGGGAAACCGGAGCACCCGGAGGAAACCCACGCCAACACGGGGAGAACATGCAAACTCCACATAGAAATGCCAACTGACCCAGCAGGGACTCGAACCAGCGACCTTCTTGCTGTGAGGAGACAGTGCTACCCACTGAGCCACCGTGTTGGCAACAATACAGTAAATTTATTACACTATATATTCATCTGTTAATGTTAGTGAAAAAAAAGTTGTTCATTGTTAGTTCTTGTTAACTGACAGTGCATTTAACTAATGTTAACAAGCATGAATTTGGATTTTAATACTGCACACTGCAAAAAAATGCTTTTCTTACTTTGTTTTTGTCTTGTTTCTAGTCTAAATATCTAATAAAAAACGTTAGGACGATTCTATGGGTCCACGCCATTTTGGGGCCCCCAGAGATACTATTAGGGGCAATCACCCAGCCCCCCACCCTCCCCCGCTTCACTTTTGTCCGCAAACCCCCCCCACCCTACTCTTCAAATATGACCGTGACACCCCCCTCGCTCCTTACTAAAAACTCTTAAATCAAGAAGCATTTTCTAGACAGGTAAAAATTGTCTTGTTTTCAGAAATAATATGTCAAAATTAAGTGAGTTTTTGCTTAGAATGAGAAAAAAAATCTGCCTGTGGGCTATTTCAGAGCAAAAACAAGATTATTTTGCTTGTTTTAAGGACAAAACTCACTTAATTTTGATACATTATTTCTGAAAACAAGACCCTACTTTATACTTGTATTAAAAATGCTTCTTGATTTAAGATTTTTTAGTTATTTGGACTAGAAACAAGACAAAAAAATCCAAGTAAGAAAATCATTTTTTGCAGAGTGCATTAGTAAATGTTAAACTATGATTAATAAATGCTGTTCAATATTAGTTCATGGTAGTAAATACATTAACTAATGAAACCTTATTGTAAAGCGTAGCCATTTCCACTATTTCCAGAGATTACTTAAAGACTAATCCTCTGTACAGTCTTGTTTCCTGTCCTAGTGCAATTTAATCAGCAAGTGGACAATATAGGGTGGTCACCTTGGCAGCAATGTCATTTAAAGGCCACCATAAATGTTGTTTTTGCGCTTATGCAATGCTGATAATCGGACACAGGTGAGCCTGAGAGCATCGGTTCAGGAGAGTTCATCTCACTAGCAGTCTTAAAGCGATAGTTCACCCCCCAAAATGAAAATGTACTTTCTATTTACTCTCCCTCAAGTGATTCCAAACCTTTATGAGCTTTTTTATTCTGTTGAACACAAAATATATATTGAAGAAAGCTGAAAACCTGTAACTATTGACTTTCACAGAGAAAAAAAACAAATGCTATAGAAGTCAATGGTTTGCAGCTTTCTTCAAAACATCTTTTTTAACTAAGCAGAAGGAAAATGAATGAATATCCCTTTAACACTTACAAAAAATGCTACAATGCTTCAGGAATTTCATCTTTAAAGTACACAGTGCTGTGATAATAGTTCCTGATGTTTTAACAAATTAGTGCCAGGCTGTTAAACACAAAACGAGCATGAGGAAGAAACTCATTTACACAGCATTTCGCCCTTCTGCGAATAATTTGTTCAATAAACAATGCATGTTGTGAGCTTAAAACAGGCGAGGTGTGTAACCATATGTGTGTGTTTATGGAGCCAGATCAGTCTCAATAATAATACATTTGCATTCATAAAATTCATAAATGCACAACACAATTCGTAAATTCAAAACACAATTCATAAATTCACAACACAATTCATAAATCCACAACTCCAATTCATAAATCCACAAC
>CAIGQV010019029.1:15567227-15582726 GCA_903798115.1 Danio jaintianensis | reverse complement strand
AAAAGTGCACTTGAAGGTCTTCGGAGAACCAAAAACAGTTCTTATATAACATCCAAAAAAGAATGTTGTAGAATGTTTTTTGTAAAAAGTTTCAAGATGTCCTTGCTGCAGTCTGTATCATGATATGACCAGGACCAGGTCCATTACGTAGTGGACATTGTAACGCCGACTAAGGTAACGCCCATGCTACTGTGACGGTTGGGTTTAGGTTTGGGGGAGGTGTAGACGATCGTCCACTACATAATTGACCTGGCCCAGTACATCATCAAGCTGTGGGCTGCAGCGAGGACTGTCTCAAAAGTTCACTTGAAGGTCTTCGGAGAACCAAAAACAGTTCTTATATGACAAGAATGTTGTTGAATCCTTATTCTAAAAGTGTTATTATAATATAAGATAACGATGATTGACAGAACACTGTGTACACATATATAAGTCTATAAAGTCCACTGTATGTAAACTGCCTTGATGGCCTGCAGAGAAGGTGAGCACCTGAGACAACAGTTTAATTACATGAGCAAACAAAGGGTTAAGATTTAACTGGCTCTCAGGATTTAAGTGTGGTTCTTTTTATACACGTATTATTTATTTATTTTATTTTTAACAGTGTTGAAACTTGTTTTGGTTACTGACGATTTTAGGAAACTAAGTCTAACATTAAAACAAATGTCTTTATGTTACTTTAACTAATATTAATCAGTTAATCAGGTTTTAACTAACTTTGAGTTATACAAAGTTTAACTTAATATATTTAGTCAGTTTGACTGATGTAGTTGAGATGACTATAAAATCCCTTATGATTCAACTAAAAAAATTTATTTAGGCAGCAAGATTTATTTTTACAGTGTGTGCAGATTCCATAATTTAACATTTATGGCAAAGAATAGTTCACTCAAAATATTATTGTTGCTGCTTATTCAAACTACTTACTTAAAATGAGCTGAATCAACATAATTCTTGAGTTTTTTGGGGGTTTAAAATTGTTTTAAGTTCAATCCACTTAAATTTGCTAAACAATTAAGTAAACTCAATCGATTTGTGTTGGGACAACAAGAAGGATTTGTGTGGAACAAAGCATTTTTTTACAAGTGTGTGTACTTTTTTTGTGCTCTACAAAAAAAGCTTAATCATTATATCCAAAAATAAAAGTAAACATGTATGTTTAGACTTACAGAATGACAAAATCCTGAGATAAGAATAAGGCGGTTAGGCATTCTGTAATATTACACAAATGGTTAACAAAAGAAATGTACTTTAAGGCAGTTTAAGGAAATAGAAAATTATTTGAAGAATTAATGATTAGCTCTGTATGGTGATGACATTTTTTGCAGTGTTTTTTTTTCTCATTGGCTTAAAATTAAAATAACTGAACATAAATACAGTAGGAGGAGACTGAGAGTTTAGAAGAACACTTTTTTGCATCTGATATCTTCAAATGCAGCATTTACAAGCATAAACAAGATCAAAAACACATTTTTTAAACAATCCAATAGTGTTTCAATCCTCTTCACCTTTCTGAGCCAGATATTTGACCTGATGGCGCCTGGTGTGCTTCTCCTGGAGCTCCTGCAGAAAGCTGGAGCCACTGTTGCTCCTGCCCAGAAAAGCGTCTGAGCTGGAGGCTTCAGTGGAGCTGTCCAAGCCTGGAACACCGTGACTGTATGTGTCATAAAGCTCCACCAGCAAACACTCCACCAAAGATGAAGCCCGGGACTCTTTCAGCTCCTCGTCGTCAGAATACACACCTCCTTTCTCCTCCTCATGAGCACTCCTGGATGACGTTTTCTCACAGTCTCCATCCGACACCTTTGGGACATTGAGATAAAGTTGGTTTTATATTCATTCATTTTTGTACAGAGACAACTTGTGACACCGCTCCCTATGTAGTTTACCATGCTACTTTGAATATTCGGTCTGAAATAGCATGCAAGTATGACTTCAAAACAACATTAACACTATTTATTGACTGTGAACAATGTTGTGCTTTGATAGTCATTGGCTGCTAACATAATTTCAATATTCAGAATTTGCAAACAGCACTTTTCTGAAATGACATTATTAAGGAGAAACTCTGAATGTGCAAATATAAAACCAAATTTACCTCAATTTATTACACTACTTTGAATATTGAGGTCTAAAATTGCATGCAAGTATGACTTCAAAACAATATTACCACTAACGTTATTTAAATGACTGTGTTCAATGTTGTATTTTGATTGTCACTGGCTGCTAATATGATTTCAATATTCAGAATTTGCAAACAATACCTTTCTGAAATTATATTATAAAGGAGAAACTCTGAATGTGGGAATATAAAACCAACTTTACCCCAATTTATTGCTGTACTTTGAATATTTCGGCACATAAATATGACTTCAAATCAACATAAGCTCAATCTAATTGACTGTGAACACTATTTGATAGTCACTGGCAGTGTTGGGGGAAACGCATTACAAGTAACGCGAGTTACATAATAATATTACTTTTCTAAGTAACGAGTAAAGTAACGCATTATTTAAAAAAAAAAAAGTATTAATATTCGAGTTACTTTCTAGATTAATTAATATGCTTAAAAAAAATAGTTTGCTGAATTAAAATGAGTGTAATCACGCTGAATCACACTCAATGAGAGAATGAGCTCCCCGCGGGAACAGATAGAAACCAAGAAGGCAGAGCCTTACATTTCTGTGATGGAAGTTTTCAGATTATTTTGAACACATGGAAGAAAAGGGGATTACAGTCTCAATGGACAGTGATTTTACTGAACTAATAAGACAAAAGTAGCAAACACATTGCTTTCAACTTTCATTAATCTGTATATACGGCATGTGCAGCGTCAGGAAGTTCTCCGAAGGTAACATTATTCTAATTCTTTTTTTTAGGCAAAATGAAGGTGTAGGGCTACACAGTGTGTGGTTACATGCAGAGTTCCTCTATTAAAAATAAATAAATAAATAAAATACCCTGCAAGTTCTGAAAGAGATCAAGCCTCAGCCAGGTATAAAAAAAATAACTGAAAGTATGCATTTCTTCCATAAAAAGTAACTAATTAACGCAACTAGTTACTTTTTTGGGGAGTAACTCAATACTGTAATGAATTGCTTTTCACAACACTGGTCACTGGCTGCTAATATGATTTCAATATTCAGAATTTGCAAACAATACTTTTCTGAAATTATCTTATTAAGGAGAAAGTCTGAATGTGGCAATATAAAATTCAACTTTACCCCAATTTATTACAGTACTTATATATATATATAGGCACGTAAATATGACTTCAAAACAACATTAGCACTATTTAAATGACTGTGAACAATGTACTCTGATAGTCACTGGCTGCTAATATCATTTCACTATATTTAGAATTGGGAAACAATAGTTTTCTGAAATTATATTAGGCTATTAAGCAGAAACTCTGAATGTGCGAATATAAAACTAACTTTACCTCAATTAATTACACTACTTTGAATATTTCGGCACATAAATATGACTTCAAAACAACATTAGCACTATTTAAATGACTGTAAACACTGTTGTACTTTGATAGTCACTGACTCCTAATATGATTTCCCTTTTTAGAATTTGCAAACAGCACTTTTCTGAAATGACATTATTAAGGAGAAACTTTGAATGTGCGAATATAAAACCAAATTTACCTCAATCTTTGAGACCCACTTATGAAACCCCGAAAAGCCGTCCAGGTAGGACGCACCTGCGCTGAGGAAAACTCCGCTCTCCTCCTCCGGGCAGATGTCACATATGTTCACCTCCTTCAGCTCCTCTTTCGCCACTTCCACCACGGCTGACATGTTTTATTTCTCTTTAAAGTTCAGCATTACTTTCTGGTGAACGCATTGGGACACTGCAAAGATTGTTTTAGGTGGATCAATAAGGAACTGGAGTTCCGGGTCTGTTCCATTTCTTGAGCCGCGGGTTGGCGGAGACTCAAACAGGCTGTGGTTTCCTTCCTGAAACGGGCTAAATCCTGATTGCACGCCCCTGCAGCGGGAATAGTTCAACCCACTGGCCGAAAAGTTTCTCCAAGAAAGTTTTCACAAACGACAGGTGCTGGAGAAATACGCAGTGTTTGTTTATTTATCCAACAAAAGTTTTTAAACCAAAAATATTTAGTTCAATTGTTTGAAAATGTAAGTAGTAGCAAATAAAACCAATTCAATTCATTGTTTATTTGTATAGCGCCTTTTTTTACAATACATATTGTTTTAAAGCACCTTTACAAAAGGATTTCATCACAATCAAAGGTTAAGGCTATTAGGTACCATTAGTTACATAATATCTTCGAAAGCATCTGCTGGAATCATTTACTTCCAAGTTTTATTTATTTCCTCTGTATTATAGGCTATAAACATTACATATTTAGCAAATAAGGGTATCCCAAGACGGAAAGTTGTAATATAAAATAGTATCCATTATCAATAGGTATATACGAGAAATTGTTTTATAATTTAATAGTTTGTTCATCTATTTTTTTTTAAATATTATAATAAATATCATATAGTTGGCAAATTAGGATATCTGAAATGATAAAGTATCATGCAAATTTACAAGGTTTTTATTTAATTATACCAATATTATTTAAAATATCATGTAGTTAATAAGTAAGGATTATACAGCTTAAAACAACGAGTAAATAGCATACAAGTAATTTATATAATCTCAAATTAAATATATTTGACAAATAAGGATATCTGCGATTGATATCTGTTTATTGTTTCAAATGAACATAAACTGATTTATTTATTAAGCTATTTTAAATATATTATTATAATATCCTTTCAAGTGCAGCTGCTAACGGTAATTTTATGAATGACGTCATCCCTCCGAGCGTAAACATCAGCTGACCGGGGCTTCTGCCTCTCCACATGACTCGAACAGGGATGTTTTATAAATAATACTATGGCGACGTGTCGTTTTGTTAAAATGAATGAGGCAATTCGTCGTTTACCCATCTGATTGGCTGTACTGTGGGTGGGCGTAAGTTTGTTGGCCACCTGGCGAATCCTACTATGACGAAGTCTTGGTTTATGAATATAAATTAGGCTTACGTCACTAGACGCCGCAGGAAAGTAACGGAACGTCAGAACGTCTAATTAATATTCATAACAACAAAAGCGTCGCCATAGTACGATTCGTAATTTCGTACACTAGTCTAGCTAGCTGCTCCAGCACAGGAGCTTTGTTGGTAAAACAATATTTCATGCTTTTATCGCAGGAGGAGATCCTGTCTAGGTCATGGCTTCATTTGTTTTTAATTCGGGATCAAACATGGCTTCAGCTCCGTTAGTGTTACTTCATTTTATTATTGTCATCTGCGTCACTTTGCATTGTGTCAATCTGGCCGCTGCTAACACGAATCCCAAACCGAACATAGTTTTAATCCTGACCGATGATCTGGATGTGTCCATCGGCGGAATGGTGAGGATGTTGGAATGGAGGAAAAAAAAAATCTGATTGATCGCGATTTGTTCCATGCATTTACTTTATATTTGTGAAGCAGATCTGCATCATCATCATCATCATCATCATCTTGCTATTTGTCATTAAACAGATTCCTTTAGTCAAGACTAAAAAGCTGATAGGTGATGCTGGAATTACCTTTACAAACGCGGTGAGTACAAAATACAGCTGGATCTGTTCAAAACAACAAAGTGCTAAAGTCCATAATACATTCAACATCTGTATACGAGCTAAGAGTAATTATTTATAATATGTATAAGATTAGCATATATCACTGATATTATTAACAGAATGAATGCAGTTTATTTGAATTAATCTTAATCTAACCAATGATTGCTCAAAAACAGGCTACATTTATGAAATTGGGGTAAAGTTGGTTTTATATTCCCACATTCAGAGTTTCTCCTTTATAATATAATTTCAGAAAGGTATTGTTTGCAAATTCTGAATATTGAAATCATATTAGCAGCCAGTGACAATCAAAATACAACATTGAACACAGTCAATTAAATAGTGTTAGTGGTAATGTTGTTTTGAAGTCATACTTGCATGCAATTTTAGACCTCAATATTCAAAGTAGTGTAATAAATTGAGGTAAAGTTGGTTTTATATTTGCACATTCAGACTTTCTCATGAATAATATAATTAAAAAAGTATTGTTTACAAATTCTGAATAGGGAAATCATATTAGCAGCCAGTGACAATCAAAATACATTGTTCACAGTCATTTAAATAGTGTTAATGTTGCTTTGAAGTCATACTTGCATGCGATTTCAGACTGAATATTCACAGAAGCATGGTAAACTATATAGGGAGCGTGTCACAAGTTGTCTCTGTACAAAAATGAACGAATGTGGGAAATATAAAAGCGACTTTACCTCAATCTGGATCTGTTCAAAACAACAAAGTGCTAAAGTCCATAATACATTCAAAATCTGTATACGAGCTAAGAGTAATTATTTATAATATGTATAAGAGCAGCATATATCACTGATATTATTAACAGAATGAATGCAGTTTATTTGAATTAATCTTAATCTAACCAATGATTGCTCAAAAACAGGCTACATTTATTAAATTGGGGTAAAGTTGGTTTTATATTCCCACATTCAGAGTTTCTCCTTTATAATATAATTTCAGAAAGGTATTGTTTGCAAATTCTGAATATTGAAATCATATTAGCAGCCAGTGACAATCAAAATACAACATTGAACACAGTCAATTAAATAGTGTTAGTGGTAATGTTGTTTTGAAGTCATACTTGCATGCAATTTTAGACCTCAATATTCAAAGTAGTGTAATAAATTGGGGTAAAGTTGGTTTTATATTTGCACATTCAGACTTTCTCATGAATAATATAATTAAAAAAGTATTGTTTACAAATTCTAAATAGGGAAATCATATTAGCAGCCAGTGACTATCAAAGTACATTGTTCACAGTAATTTAAATAGTGTTAATGTTGCTTTGAAGTCATACTTGCATGCGATTTCAGACTGAATATTCACAGAAGCATGGTAAACTATATAGGGAGCGTGTCACAAGTTGTCTCTGTACAAAAATGAACGAATGTGCGAAATATAAAAGCGACTTTACCTCAATCTGGATCTGTTCAAAACAACAAAGTGCTAAAGTCCATAATACATTCAACATCTGTATACGAGCTAAGAGTAATTATTTATAATATGTATAAGAGCAGCATATATCACTGATATTATTAACAGAATGAATGCAGTTTATTTGAATTAATCTTAATCTAACCAATGATTGCTCAAAAACAGGCTACATTTATGAAATTGGGGTAAAGTTGGTTTTATATTCCCACATTCAGACTTTCTCCTTAATAATATAATTAAAAAAGTATTGTTTGCTAATTCTACAAAGTGAAATCATATTAGCAGCCAGTGACTATCAGAGTACAACTTTGTTTACAGTCAATTAAATAGAGCTAATGATGTTTTGAAGTCATACTTGCATGCGATTTCAGACTGAATATTCAAAGTAGCATGGTAAACTATATAGGGAGCATGTCACAAGTTGTCTCTGTACAAAAAATGCATGATCGTGCACATATAAAACCAACTTTACATCAATACCAATCAGAGCAGTATTCGAGCTAAGAATAATTATTTCTGAAATGTATAAGAGCAGCATATAATCTGAGAATCACTGATATTATTAACAGAATGCATGCAATTCATTTTAATTAATCGTGAACTCACTATTGCTCAAAAACAGTACAAATATTATGAAACCAACACATTTATGCTCTTTTGTTTGAAATAAACAATAATCTGAAAAAATGTGGGTCTCAATACACTTGCAAAGTTTGGTTTACATACAAAAATAGTGCATTATTTATTGATTTAGTTCCCTTTTAAAGCCAAACTAATCAGTCAAGCACATGATTATATACAAAAACAAAATAAAAGTTACTTTATCTGCCAAAAATTGTAAACTTGCCACGTTTAACTACATCTATTATCTTTTAATATGAAAAAGTTTGTCTGAATTCTTCATAATACTTATTAGTACTCGGTCACTTACTTACCTTTGGGTTGTTCCCTGCTTTATTCAGGAGTCACCACAGCAGAATGAACCGCCTACTAGTATTTGTTTAAGTTGCATCTGTTAGGTTTTTGGGTGCAGTGTCTGTTCAAACTATTGTTTTATTTTTATTACTAAAAGGTTTGCACAAGAGTTAATGTGAGCTGTGCAAACACTAAGCTTTGCATTCGTCGACAATGGACATGTTCTGTTAACTACATAAACGTAAGGTCTTAAGTTTTATGAGTATCTTTTAGGCAATAGACAAAAACATTTTCCTTTTATGCCAAAAAATCAATATAATATTAAGTAAAGCTCATGTTCCAGGAAGACATTTAGTAAATTTCCTACTGTAAATATATCAAAAGTAATAATATAATATACAAATATTCTATAAAAACTTGACAAAAATGTGTTCTCAAAACAAAAAATTAACTAAGAAAATCATTAATGAAACAAACCCTGAAATGTACAGCAAACTTAAAAAGAGTACTGAATTAATAAAAACTAATTAAAAAAAACTTTAGCACATCTTCTCCTAACTCTTCTCATCATGTCTCTTTCTCTCTCTCTGAAGTCAATTGAGGCTAATAGAAAAATGTTTTTATTTTTTTATTTCCCCCTTGTTTATTTATGCTTTTGAATTGCATTATGGGATCTGGATCTTTCTTGCAACAACTTTTTAACCTTGAAAAGTTGGAAGAAGTGACTTTTATGAACATTTTTAATAGTTTAAAGTAATATGTTGTCTGGGTTGGTGTTGTATATTACGGTACAAAAACATTGTAATAAACAGCCAGTACATGTTCTGCTATTTACAGACTTATTTCTTTTTTTTTTTTATTCTTGTAAGACATGAATATATAGGTCTTCTTTGTTTTTGACCTAAAAGTCAAAGTCTCTCTCTCTCTCACCCAGTTTGTGGCCAGTCCTCTGTGCTGTCCCAGCAGAGCGAGTATCCTGACAGGTAAATACCCTCACAATCATCACGTGGTGAACAACACGCTGGAGGGAAACTGCAGCAGCACAGCATGGCAGAAGGGCCAGGAGCCCGACGCTTTCCCAGCCTTCCTGCAGAAACACGCCGCGTATCAGACTTTCTTCGCTGGAAAGTATCTGAATGAGGTGAACGAGGCGCTGAAAAATCAGTTTTATAGTCTCTAACCGCTGACTGGACATTTTTACCTTCAATCATCTGAATCGTGTGTGTTTCTCTGCTTCAGTACGGCAGTAAAAAAGCTGGAGGAGTTGAGCACGTTCCTCTGGGCTGGGATCACTGGTTCGCCTTGGTAAGAAAAATGGGGGAAATATTCAAATTCATATTTTATTTTTTCACATTCACCGTATTACGCACAATATTATATGCAATGAAATGCTTACACAACCACCTGTGACCTTAAAATAACAATAACAATAAGAATCAAAATTATGGAGAAATGCAAGTCATGCAATAGAAAATAAATATAAAATATTTAAAGACTTTCAATTTAGAGTATGTGGCTGTAGAAAACAAGGACAAACTATAGAAATATAAAAGGGCTGTCTGTACAAACAGAAATGAAATGTTTCTAACAACAAAACAACAACATGTATAGTATATGTGCATTACGTTAGCGTTTAAAAATGTATTATAATAAATAATTGCAATAATAGCTCCCCATCATCTATAAAAAATGACCTAAAATCTGTCTGTAATAGCATGTAAACAAACTTTAGACTGATTTAGAGGCCCTGAATCAAAAGTTAAAGACCTTTTTAATGATTTATTATTAGGGACATGATGACAAGCCCTTCAACCTTTCCCATCAGAGCTGAAAAAGACCCATTTTAGCTGGAAGGTTGAGAAAACAAACAGCAGCCTAAAACACAGCATGCTTGTGATTTTGGGTAGTGCAAGAAATTTAACATTAGTTCAAATTAAATGTACCTTATTTTATATATGTAATTAAAGTATATATATTTGTTTTCTTTATTTTAATTGTTTAATTATTTGATTTTGTACAGTATGTCTCTAGACACGTTTTGTTTGGAGTGAAATCTTTATGATAATTATCAAACTTAAATACTTTTCAAGATTAGGTTTTTCCATTTCTTTTCTTTTTTTATATTTTAAATTAGATTAAATAATTTTTTTTATTTTAAAATAAAGTATTTATTTATATATTTAATTTATTATTAATATTATTTATTTATTTGCATTTTATATCATTTAATTGGAGTTTCATCACTTGCTTATTTTTCTTTTTATTTTATATTTAATGTGCTATTTTACTTAATTTAAATATTTGCATTATTCATTTTTTATTTAAATTATTCTAAAGGCAAATTTTTCCTATAAAATTGTTCCTACAGGAAAGAAACTCCAAATACTACAACTATACTCTGTCAGTGAATGGCAGGGCGCAGCGGCACGGGCAAAACTACAGTGAGGATTACCTTACAGATGTCCTGGTAAGCAGTTGTCACCATGTGTTTACAAAATTACAGAACTGCATATTATGTACCCGAGTTAGTGGCTTATACACGTCTGATTCCATCCAGGCCAATATTTCCATCGACTTCCTGGAAAACAAGTCAAACCGCAGGCCTTTCTTCATGATGGTGTCCACACCAGCACCGCATTCGCCCTGGACGGCCGCTCCGCAGTACGACAGCAGTTTTCCTGACCTCAAAGCTCCACGAGACCCCAACTTCAACATACACGGAAAGGTACAAACCTCAACTGTCTTCAATTTTTAACGGGTCTTTTTTTTTTGCATATCTGACAGCATTTGAACCACTTTTTAGGACAAACACTGGCTCATCAGACAAGCAAAGACGCCTATGAGCAACTCTTCAGTCGAGTTCTTGGATAACGCCTACAGAAAACGGTATTCACGTGTTTTGCTTTTTCAGATTAAATTACTTTTTTTAATTGCCGATTGTGGATGTAAAATATCTGTAATCAATGTGCTGTCATTAGTAATTTCATCCTTTTTGATTAGTCCTTTGAGCGTTTGTTACAAATTTGCATAATGACAGTCTGTGATCTTCATTGGCTGCCGCCAAACAATGTCTACTTTGATCCCCAAACACTGTAGTTGAAGCTGAAACTAAAAGTTTGTTCCATTGCTCCATTTGACCAATCAGAGTAGAGTGGGACCTTCTAACTGATCAGAACTGAGTAGGGCCATCAGACCAATAAGAGTAGAGATGGGACCATCTGACCAACCAGAGCAGAGTGGCACCTTCAGACCAATAAAATTACAGGTGGGACAATCTGACGAAGTCAGAACAGAGTAGGGCTATCAGACCAATCAGAGTAGAGTGGGACTATTTGACCAACCAGAACACACTGACATCTTCAGACCAATAAGATTAGAGGTGGGACAATCTGACGAATCAGAACAGAGTAGGGCTCACAGAGTGCAGTGGAGCCATCTGAGCAATCAGAGAATCATAGGGCCATCTGACCAATCAGAGCAGAGTGGGACCATCTTACCAAATTAGAACACAGTAGGGACAGCTCATCTGACCAATCAGAGCAGCATCGAGCCAGCGGATCAATCACAGTAGATGTAATCATCTTAACCAATCAAACCAGAGTTAAGCAAGCATTTCAGACAAGAGCTGATGCTGCAGTGTATATTTAGGCAAAAATTATTTAACTTGGAATGGATTAAACTTGCTTTGTTAAAAATGGCATAATAGTTATGAAATCTGTTTTGATCCACTAGGTGGCGTACTTTACTATCAGTGGACGACTTGGTGGAGAAGCTGGTGAGAAAGCTGGACATCAGAGGAGAGCTCAGCAACACCTATGTAATTTTCACCTCCGACAATGGATATCACACAGGTACACCAGGAGTTCACTGGATAAGAAATGGATTTTTTTATTATTAGTAATCTTTTATTTTGTTATATGTGCATGTTTCTTTCTCTCAGGCCAGTTTTCTCTTCCGATGGATAAGAGGCAGCTCTATGAGTTTGATATCAGAGTTCCTCTGCTGGTGCGAGGGCCGAATATCAAACCCAACCAGACCAGCCCAGTAAAAAAAACAAGCTCTTTTATTTTTATATATATATATTAATTTAGAGGTATATTTTTAGGTGTGTCATCAATAATTGATCTGTTTTTGTTTTTTTTAAGTTACCTATAGCAAATGTCGATTTGGGTCCAACAATTCTAGACATCGCAGGATATAACGTCAATGAAACTCAGATGGACGGGATGTCATTTCTTCCCATAATGGTACGTCCTGTTTGAACTACAGTAAATGCATTGAAGTATTAGTATTGGTCATTTTGAGTTTCATGCAAAGGTTTCTTGCTACATGTCCAGTATAATCACCTTGTTTTGAGCATAAATTAGAGTTTGCGTGTGTGTTAGGTGGGTGAAATGAACAGCAGTGTGTGGAGATCAGATGTACTGGTTGAATATGAAGGTGAAGGCCATAATGTGTCAGATCCCGCCTGTCCTCTGCTGGGCCCCGGGGTCTCGGTGAGCGTCTGTGTGCTACTGATATATTTGTGCATTTTATTTATTATTATTTTTAAGTCATATTTAATATTATTAAAGTCATCGTAAATAATGAGTGCTAAAACTCAGATGCTTTCTCTACAGGAGTGTTTCCCTGACTGTGTCTGTGAAGACGCCTACAACAACACTTACGCCTGTGTTCGCACGGTGTCACAGAACGCCAACTTACAGTACTGTGAATTTGATGACAACGAGGTAAAAAACAACTGACAGTAATAATGCAGTTACTAAAACAGCTCAAATATTTATACGTAATACAGTATATTAGCTCTAAATACTTAAGTATTTCATATAAATATAATTTGGTATGTAATGTAAAAAATTATATATTATTACAAATTAGATTTCTTTTGCAAAATATGACTAATTATTTTTTTATTATGTATAATACTGTTGTTATTATATCATTTAGATTATAGATTTTTATCATGTAATATTATATAGGTAAATTGGGCATGTTGATAAAATACTAATTTCAATTATTTTTAATGTGTATAATTTTTTAAATAATTGAAATGCACTTTATTATGTTTCAAATAAGGAAAAATATACAACTAATATATAATTATATAATATATATAGACGCACACTGTATCTGTTTTGTAAAAATGCATCATCTATACAATTAAACTTACTTAATGCATAGAATAATATTGAAATTCTGATTACATAAATGATCAAGCCATTATAAAATAATACAAAAATAAAAACTAAATATTTCTTTAAAAAATCATGTATTTTATTCTTAATAAAATATCATAATTAATATCATTTTATATAAATGCAGTATACATAATATTATGAATAAAATATATGTATGAATAAAGTGGCAAACTAGGCATATTATACAGACATACAGTGGAACGAAATGTCGTGTCTCGCAGGACCACGGTGCTGCATAAATAAACAATCATAAATATGAACACAACACTGGACATAAGAGCTATTTTAAACGTATACAGTTGGAAGTCAGAATTATTAGCCCCCCTGTATATTTTTTCCCCAATGTCTGTTTAACGGACAGAATTTTTTTCACCACATTTCTAAACAATAGTTTTAATGACTATTTAATTTCTAATAATTGATTTCTTTTATCTTTGTCATGATGACAGCACATAATATTTCACTAGATATTTTTCAAGCTACTAGTATTCAGCTTAAAGTGACATTTAAAGGCTTAACTAGGTTAATTAGGATAATTGGGTAAGTCATTGTATAACAGTGGTTTGTTCTGTAGACAATCAAAAAAATATTGCTTGGGGGCTAATAATATTGACCTTAAAATGGCTTAAAAAAATAAAAACTGCTTTTATTCTAGCCGAAATAAAACAAATCAGACTTTCTCCATAAAGAAAAAATATTATAGGAAATACTGTGAAAAAATCCTTCAACTGTATACATGTCTAACATACTGGAATAAAATATATGTTGTAATATTAGCTCACCATCTTTGCTTGCAGGTGTTTGTGGAGGTCTACAATCTGACGGCAGACCCGTTTCAGTTGAGTAACATCGCCAAGAGCATCGATCAGGAGGTGCTGGAGAAGATGAACCACCGGCTCATGATGCTGCAGTCCTGCTCAGGACGCTCCTGCAGAACACCAGGGGTCTACGACTCACGGTCACTGCCTAAAACACACTTCTCAAATACCACCAGGACTCACAAAATTTCAAAATCCCTGGGAGCCTTAATAGAACAGACATTATTTAATAAATAAAAACAAATGCATACATTAACTAAATAAAAAAATATATATATATAATGGCATTCATTCATTATAGGGTACATATATATTTTTGACTAACCACATTTGAATAATTTTTTATTTATTTATTGTATTTATATAGGCTGAAAAGCTGATATAGCAATACACTCTCTTTCCTCACACACTCACATGCTCCTGTGTGTCTTCTGCAGGTTCAGGTTTGACCCTCGGTTCATGTTCAGCAGCCTCGTCCCGCACAGAAACAAGCGCCGGCAGATGCTGAAGTAGAGCAGATGAGACTATACAGGGTGCAGAAAAGATGATGCCTTCATATCCTGACGCTCAATAATAAGAGACGAGGCCATTCTGGAGCGTCGAGGGTACCACAATACACTGCAGACACTTTCAGACAGGACCACCTGCTCCACGTCCTGACAAAACACACTCCTGAAACCATGCTCAGATTGGATTTAAAGGGACAGTTCACACATAAAAATGAAAAATCTGCCATCATTTACTTCACTGTTTGAGTTTATTTTTTTTTCCTGTTGAGCACAAAAGAAGATGTTTTGAAGAATGTTGCAGTCATTTACTTTAATAGCGTTTTTGTTCCTACTATGGATGTCAATGGCTGCTTTTTGCCCCCCAACATTCTTCAGTATATCTTGTTTTGCATTTAAAACCACTTGAGTGTGAGGAAATGTTCATTTTTTCGTGTTCAAATATCCAAAATTAACATCTACTCAAGTGTTTCCAAACCACATTGAGTTTTTGTCTTCTGTTGGACACAAAAGAAGATGTTTTGAAGAATGCTGGAAACCTGTAACCATTGACTTCCATAGAAGGAAAACCAATACTGTGGAGGTCAATTGAAGAATGCTGAAAACCTGTAACCATTGACTTCCATAGTAGGAAAACAAATAGTATGGAAGTCAATTGAAGAATGCTTAAAACCCGTAACCATTGACTTCCATAGTAGGCAAACGAATAGCATGGACGTCAATTGAAGAATGCTGAAAACCTGTAACCATTAACTTCCATATTAGAAAACAAATAGTAAGGAAGCCAATTAAAGGAACCTGAAAACCTGTAGCCATTGACTAACATGGTAGGAAAACAAACAGTATGGAAGTCAGTTGAAGAATGCTGAAAATTGTAACCATTGACTTCCATAGTAGGAAAACAAACAGCATGGAAGTCAATTGAGGAATGCTGAAAACCTGTTACCATTGACTTCCGTAGTAGGAAAACAAA
>CAIGQV010019029.1:15520987-15545963 GCA_903798115.1 Danio jaintianensis | reverse complement strand
ACACACACACACACACACACACACACACACACACACACACACACACAGAGAGACAAAACACACAAGTGCTGTTAACATCACACCCTTCATTTCTATAGCATGTTCACAGAAACAGAGGAAGAATTGGGACAGCATAATGAAGGTCAACAGATTTTTTTTAACCATTTTACTTGTTTTTAACCATTTTGTTTTATATTAAAAAAGCTGAATTGTTATATATTAATATAAAAATGCACTTAATTTATTAAAGTATTTTGTAAATAGCTTTCTATAAGCATTTAAAATTGTTGAACTCAAAATGACGGCATTCTCTGACAGCATGTGGGAATCAAACTCTGGAAATACTTTAAGGATTTAAAAATATTTAATGTCTCTTAAATAGACTATAACACAAAAATGTAATTAATAAAAAAGTAAACCAAACTCTGGATGTGCAAAGACTAATCAAATCCCAAATTACTGATTCATTTTACAAATAATTTGAGTAAAAATATAACAACAATTTAATGTTGCCTAAATAGACCATCAACACAAATATTTTATATTTAATTTAATAATTATGTTTTGAGAAAATATTATCATTTAATAAGGGTCAATTTGTAGACAAAACTTCAGAGAGAGGGTTTAATCCTCTAAAATATGCATTTGCTTTTAGTACAGAAACAAACAAACAAAAAAAACTGTCGACATTCAAAATATGCCTAATTTATTATTTCATTTTATAATATCAAAATACTTCATTTCAATACACATCATTAATACATGATAATACATCAATAATACATCATTTAAATGTAATAATTATTTTAATTTTTATGAACCATTTAAAGAGGATGCTATTCGTAACAATATTTCTCAGAGATAGTTTCAGCATGTTTCATTGTTTTTAGTACCAAAATCTGGATGTGCAAAGACTACCCAATACTAAATTATTTTTTAAATAGTTTTAAAAACATTTTAATGTCTCCTAAATAGACCATCAACACAACTTTTTAATCAAAATTTTAGATTTAGAAAAGATTTAGCAGAAGTAAACATTATTTTTTGTGATCAAAAAATATAAAGTTGCATATAAATTATATTATACTATAACTTCTCAATTCACTATCTCAACTTTATATTCAGCCCATGATCAGGTGCTTTACAGTAAAAACCTCCCAGACCGCAAAGAGGAAAACACCAAACAATACAGCCTCTAAATGTTGATCCGAGGCCAAATTTCACAAGCAAAAACAAACTTTACATGTGAAAAAGGAAGAGCACCACCTAACACCAGGAACAGACGGCATTTTTCCAGAACTGTTGCGTTTACTCGAGCATCATGGGAAATAATGAAAGAGCCCACAAACCTGCATTTCTTCATATTTGAGGTATCGCTCATCTCACTTCCTGCTATTATGTCTACACTAATACGCTTGATTCATGCTCTTTTATATGCCGATATCTCTCCTGAGGGTCTGTCTGTTTCAATAATGAGCTGTGAGGTGGGAGTTTATCAGCGTCTGAACTGAAAGTCGTCTAGACGGGCTGTTTAAGAGCTCAACGACCCGTTACGTGCATTAAAAACAGCTGTAAAACACGTCTCTTAGCATGTGCTGGTGATCTCTCACGGCGGTGAGACCTCGTGGAAATACAGTCTCAGACGGTGGAGAGAAAAAAAATAGAAAAACATCAGCAAAATTCCCCTATTGGCAGCAGAAGTGATTCGCTCCTCCACACACTCCTACTAAATAACTGAAGATGAGTGCAACACAATCTCTCCCCAAAGAGCAACGACACTCAGTTCAGCGCATGCATTACATTTTGATATGTAATAAATCAAAGAGACGAATCCACTGTGACACGATTAAATAAGTCTGATTTTTCACATTTTGGATGACTAACAAAAATGTGTTATATTAAAACATATTATATTATAATAATTACATTAAAAGTACTTTAGACAGTTGTGTGAAGGATATAGCATAAAAATGATCAAATCTTTTATCTGCATCCAGTTAAAATGGTCAAAAAAGTGATTTTGCAGTGCTCAGCATATACGACGCCCTTCTGCATGCTATACAATACAATAGATGTGCATATGCATTAGATTGGTCAGTACTGAAGCCATATCTGGAGCTAATATAACAAAATAACTTTCGATAACAGCCCAAAAATGAGCACACCCAAACTCATCTGGGAAAAATATTACATAAAAATGTTCAAACGAGGAAAAATGAAGAGAACAAATAAAAATCACTAACAAAATGTTAGATTAAAACATGTTATATTACAACAATGATATTAAAAGTACTTTAGACAGTTGTGTGAAGGATATAGAATAAAAATGTTAAAATCGTGGAAAATATAAGTAAAAAATAATTTGGGTTCAAAGATGATATATCCCATTTTAGTGTCTGCAACCCTTCACAAACCTATTTTTTAATTAATATTTTCTATTGGATGCTATACGATATAATAGTTGTGCAAATCTGAAGCTAACATAAAATCATTTACGATAAAAATTGATACAGCCAAATTTATATGGTAAAAATATTAAATATATATATATATTTTATCTTTAAAAGAGGAGAAATTAAGAAAAGCAAAAAATATTTAAAATGTAGTTAAATTTTTTTGCAGTTTGTAATTTCTTTTTGCAATATTTGCTTCAATTTAAAAGTATTATCTTTCTATTTCGATGTTTAAGATGTTTGGTGACTAAAATCTTATTTTAATTAATATACAGGTGCAATCAGAATTATTAAACCCCCTGAATTATAAGCCCCCCCTGTTTATTTTTTACCCCAATTTCTGTTTAACGGAGAGAAGATTTTTTCAACACATTTCTAAACACAATAGTTTTAATAACTCATTTCTAATAACTGATTTCTTTTATCTTTGCCATGATGACAGTACATAATATTTGACTAGATATTTTTCAAGACACTTCTATACAGCTTAAAGTGACATTTAAAGGCTTAACTAGGTTAATTAGGTTAACTAGGCAGGATAGGCAAGTTATTGTATAACGATGGTTTGTTTTGTAGACAATCGAAAAAATAAATAGCTTAAAGGGGCCTTAAAATGGTTTTTTTTTTATTTAAAACTGCTTTTATTCTAGCCGAAATAAAACAAATAATACTTTCTCCAGAAGAAAAAATATTATCAGACATACTGTGAAAAATTCCTTGCTCTGTTAAACATCATTTGGGAAATAATAAAAATTAAAAAAAATTCAAAGGGGGTTTAATAATTCTGATTGCAACTGTATCTGTATAATAAATCTCTTCAAATGCACCAAATATTTATGAC
Source organism: Danio jaintianensis (assembly GCA_903798115.1). Lineage (NCBI taxonomy): Eukaryota > Metazoa > Chordata > Actinopteri > Cypriniformes > Danionidae > Danio > Danio jaintianensis. The sequence continues at coordinate 15,542,669 of CAIGQV010019029.1, read as the reverse complement.
CTATATTCACTGAGAAATGGATCAAAATATTCATTTTCAAAATGGGGTGCACTCAATTATGCTGAGCAGAGAACTGCATAGACATACTAAAATGCCTACTTTAATTTGTCAGATTACTTTTGTGAAAATATTTTGAATTATGGGTAAAATAATGTTGCACTGTCAACTAGTTCAACAGTTATATCGATGTAAAAAAAAAAAAAAACACTTTACAATTTAACATGACAGTCTTTAGACTGGCCATACATGATATATGATCTTCTTTCTTTTAAGTATGAAGCCAAAAAAATCTATAACAATTAAAAGTAATTAAAAGTCACTTTGTTAAACATGTCAACATCAAAAGTTTTCAGAGCAGTTATCAAGATAATTAAACAGAAAACTAATAAATATTATATATAAATAAATAATTAATTTTAAAAGGTAATATCCAGATTTTCTGCCATGATAAAGTGCTCTAAGTTCATTCATTCATTTTCTTTTCGGCTTAGTCCCTTTATTAATCTGGGGTCGCCACAGCGGAATGAACCGCCAACTTATCCAGCATATGTTTTACACAGCGGATGCCCTTCCAGCTGCAACCCATCACTGGGAAACATCCATACACACTTGTTCACACACACATACACTACGAGCAATTTAGCTTACCCAATTCACCTATAGCGCATGTCTTTGGACTTGTGGGGGAAACCAGAGGACCCGGAGGAAACCCACACGAACACGGGGACAACATGCAAACTCCACACAGAAACGCCAACTGACCCAGCCGAGGCTCGAACCAGCGACCTTCTTGCTGTGAGGCGAACGTGCTACCTACTGCGCCACCGTGCAGCCCTGTGCTCTAAGTTATAGAATTTTATTAACTGATAATTGAATGAGATGTATGCTCAAAACACAAAAAAGCAGTCAGTTTCATAAATTGATTCATATGAGCGGATTATTTTAATGATTCGGTCAAATAAACCAAAGCACATTCCATTGCAGCACTCAGATTACTAAAGCAGGTACTCAAAATCACCGAGCCACATGTGTGTGTATGTATGTGTGTGTGTGATGTCAGACAGTGGCTCGGGTCTGTCAGATGGCAGAGATGGATTGGAGAAACACTGAGAAAATCCAATGCTGAGCTCCTCAGGAATCCACTCATGATACAGCACCATAAAAACCATTTAAAATGGACCAGTAAACTGCAATGCTAACTCACAATATCCCTGTATGGTAATAATAACCTGTGTGGAATGAGGCTGGTTAGTATCTGCATTCAGCAGGTTGGCACAGACAGCAGCTGCTGTGTGTATGTGTGTGTGTGTGTGTTTACTACGCTGGCATGGTGTATTCCTGGCACACGCGTGCACAAATGCTTCGAGTAACAAGCCTGTCATGGATATGTGTGTGTGTGTGTGTGTGTGTGTGTGTGTGTGTGTGTGTCCGTAAATACACACGAGATTGACCTATTCCAGGAATGCATCAGGTCCTGCCAAAACACATACTGTCTACACTAGAGAACCTGAGTCTTGTGCATGTGTTTTAATTGTGTGTGTGTGTGTGTGTGTGTGTGTGTGTGTGTGTGTGTGTGTGTGTGTGTGTGTGTGTGTGTGTGTGTGTGTGTGTGTTCATGTCAAAGTATGAATTTGTGAAGCCATTTTCCTTCAACTTAGTCCCTGATTTATCAGGGGTCGCCACAGCGGAATAAACCGCCAACTACTCTGGCATGTGTTTTACGCAGCGGATGCCCTTCCAGTCACAACCCAGCACTGGGAAACACCCACACACACACACTATGGCCAATTTAGCTAATCCAATTCACCTATAGCGCATGTCATTGGACTGGAGCATCCGGAGGAAACCCACGCCAACACGGGGAGAACATGCAAACTCAAAACAGAATTGCCAGCGACCTTTTTGCTGTGGGGCGACAGTGCTAACCACTGAGCCACCTAAGATGTGTGTTCATTTTATCTTATTTAGTTGCATTTGAAAAACTCACAGGCAGAAACATGAATTGGCTCCTGTCACACACACACGCACGCACGCACGGACGCAGGCATGCACACACGCACGCACATTGATGTATTTTCCCCACTGGTGTATGGCGACTGACCTTGGTCTTCTCTTCTGAAGCGTTTGTAGAGGGTGAATTTGGCAGGGTTGTCGGCGACGGTGAACTTATTGAGCAGGGCTTCGATCACCTGTCGCACCGTGTTGCTGTTGCTGATGTGCAGGGTGTTGAAGGAGCCGCGCGGCAGGTAAAAAGCCTCCTTCGCTCCTTTTGCACCTCCTCTTTTAACAGTAATGGGTCGCCGCAGGTCCATCTGCACATTGATGAAGCCTGTGTATGTGCCATTGGGACTCTGCATTACACAGACAGAGAAAAGACGAAAAAAACATTGAGCACAAGGGAAAAACATGTTTGATACTTTTTGGGGTGTTATACTGTTGTTGTTAATGCTGCGACAATGTTTCGGTTAAAATGGTTCAGTCATAAGTATTTTATAACCAACACCACATGGCCTGGTATGCATAATACAGCGTAGTTTTTGTGGATGCGTTAGTGTAATTTGTCCACAAAACATTTCAAAAACTTGAGACAGTATTTCCTGTAATATTTTTCCTTCTGGAGAAGGTCTTATTTGTTTTTTTTTTCGACTTATTTGTTTTGTTTTTTTTAAGCATTTTTTGTCAATATTATTAGCCCTCTTAATCATTATATATTTTTTCAATTGCCTAAAGAACAAACCATCATTATACAATGACTTGCCTAATTACCCTAACTTGCCTAATTAACCTAGTTAAGCCTTTAAATGTCACTCAGAATAGTAGTATCTTCAAAAATATCTAGTCAAATATTATGTACTGTCATCATGGCAAAGATAAAAGAAATCAGCGATTAAAAATAAGTTATTAAAACTATTATGTTTTGGAAATGTGTTGAAAAAATCCATTAAACAGAAATTGAGGGGAGCTAATAATACAGGAGGGCTAATAATTCTGACTTAAATTGTATATGTGAGTTTTAACTGGTTAGGAGTCCACAGCATGTGTTAGATCACTGAGTTTAAAGTGTGGTTGTGTGTCAGTGCGTTGAGTTTCAGAGGCGGTTTGTGAGCTGTAATTACACCCCGGTGTCTCGACCATAGCCTGAAGTCACGGCTGCCATGTGGACTAATGAGCTTAGAGACAGAAGAGCCTCAAATCTGGGCTCCATCTGGACTGTCAGATAATACTGATAGATGCACACTGCTGAGGAAAACAAAACTAATAGCTTACAAGCAAACTATAGTTATACTTGTTTATCGTTACTAGTTACTTAGAAAATTTTGAAAGCGTACTTAAAAGAGGTGGGATTTTTTTGGGCACAAAAGTGTGAGGATCACAAATGGTTTAAATGCAATATAATATTGCATTTAAAATATTTGTGATCCTCAAAATTACAAATATATACTAAATCTACAATTAAATGAAATATATACACATTAAAGAGGCATTTTGGAGTGCTATAAGGCATAAATGTCTAAAATGTCTATATATTTTAGATGTTAGGCAAGGCAAGTTTATATAGCACATTTCGTACACAGTGGCAATTCAAAGTGCTTTACATAAACAGGAATAAAAGAGACCAGTATAAATAAAATAAAAACAAACAATATAAAAACAGATGAAAACAGTGTAGAGACAGTTTTTCTATATTCCAAAACACCGGTGTATCATATTTCTTATTTTACTCTGGGACTTTCCCCATTCTGGTGATCTGGTGAAACTAAATTGCTGTTAATTTGATAAAAAAAATAAACATACTTTACGTTTAAATGACAATTATGTGCAGAGTGACACGGTGGCTCAGTGGGTAGCACTGTCGCCTCACAGCAAGAAGGTCACTGGTTTGAGTCCCGGCTGGGTCAGTTGGCATTTCTGTGTGGAGTTTGCATGTTCTCCCCGTGTTGGCGTGGGTTTCCTCCGGGTGCTCCGGTTTCCCCCACAAGTCCAAAGACATGTGCTATAGGTGAATTGAATAAACTAAATTGGCGATAGTGTATGTGTGTGAATGAGTGTGTATGGATGTTTCCCAGTACTGGGTTGCAGCTGGAAGGGCATCCGCTGTGTAAAACATATGCTGGACAAGTTGGCGGTTCATTCCGATGTGGTGACCCCTGACGAATAAAGGGACTAAGCGGAAGGAAAATGAATGAATGAAAATTATGTGCTAAAGCTGAGACATTTTTCTTTTTTGAAATGTCTTGAAAAATTGCTTGCTCTGTTAAACATAATTTGGAAAATATTTGAAAAAGAAGAAGAAAACATAAAAAATAATAATAACTTCAACTGTATACATATACAACGTGTTTGTGCCACAAAGGCTGGTGGATTAAGTACAGTCCAGTTTAGTCCTAAGTTCAGAGAACACGTTGCTCTTGAAATATTGTAAATATGTCCCAGAACTAGTGTAATCCAGCTCTGTGATAAGCCGCTGGTTTCTGGACAAAGGTACAGTGGTAAAGTGTGATGTTTTGACATCGCTGTCCTTATGGCTGTCATGTGATGCATTAGAAGCAATGATAAAGAGATTATGATGGGAACAACGATACAGTGATTTTTTTTTTCTTTTTCAAATTTTTCCCAAATGATGTTTAACAGAGCAAGGAATTTATGTCAGTATTTCCTATAATATTTTTTCTTCTGGAGAAAGTCTTATTTGTTTTATTTCGACTAGAATAAAAGCAGTTTTAAATTTTTTTAAACCATTTGTAAGGTCAATATTAATAGTAAATTAACAAACCACTGTTATACAATGACTTGCCTAATTACCATAACTTGCCTAATTAACCTAGTTAAGCTTTTAAATGTGACTTTAAGCTGAATACTAGTATCTTGAAAAATATCTAGTTAAATATTATGTGCTGTCATCATGGTAAAGATAAAAGGAATCAGTTATTAGAAATGAGTTATTAAAACTATTATGTTCAGAAATGTGTTGAAAAAAATTTCCTTTCTTTTAAACAGAAATTGGGGAAAAATATATACGGGGGGGCTAGTTATTCAGGAGGGCTAAAAATTCTGACTTTAACTGTATATTAAAATATAAATGCAATTTCCTAGACAATTTATTTTATCTTGGTTATGAACAATGTTTGTATAATTTATGATATTGATAAACCTTTTATTAAAGAGGAAATCAGTATGACACTTCAAATTATGACTTGAAAATACACTAAAGTGCAATTTGCACACATGTTGACTATGCATGGATTTTAATAAAAAAGGTTTTTAACATTTGAAAAAAAAAAAAATAGCATAAATTTAATGACGTTTTAGTTTTTAGGAGTCTCTTCTAGGTTTTAATTTTTAAAAAACATTGCAAACATTTAACATTGCAAAGTTAAGTTTTTAGGTTTTTTTGCTATTGTTGTTGTTGTTGTGGTTGTTTTTTGATGTCCATTTGAATGCCACAGCCATATCACCCTGCAGCCCAAGACCGGTGTCCAGACATTTTATCCTACCCATCAGATTATGCTACCAACACTGTATATGAATGGTTCTGAGGTTGAGGTTGGGGTTAGGGATTAGGTAGTTAGGGCGATATTACAGCTTCATATCACACTACTCCACATTAAAATTTACGCTGGTAGCAAAATCTGATGGGTAGTATCAAAATGTGCTACCTACTTTTTGAATGGAAGGTAGGACAATCTGACAAGGTAGGACAAATCAACAGAACACCGGTTACTCACTGAAGCTAAGCAGGGCTGAGGCTGGTCAGTACCTGGATGGGAGACCACATGGGAAAACTAGGTTGCTTTTGGAAGTGTGTTAGTGAGACCAGCAGGGGGCGCTCAACCTGTGGTCTGTGTGAGTCCTAATGCCCCAGTATAGTGAAGGGGACATTATACTGTCAGTGAGTGCCGTCTTTTGGATGAGATGTTAAACTGAGGTCTTGACTCTCTGTGGTCATTAAAAATCCCATGGCACTTCTCGTAAAGACCAAATTTCCTCCATCAGTCCTTATCCATCATGGCATCCCAATCATCCCCATCCACCAAATTGGCTGCATCACTGTCTCTCCACTCCACCAATAGCTGGCGTGTGGTGAGCGCACTGGCGTCATTGTCCTGTGGCTGCCGTGGCATCATCCCCCCTCATGATTGTGAAGCACTTTGGGCCATACACGATAAACGCTTAAACGCATACATGATACACGATATTTGTGGATGATGGAGGTTTACATGAACTCACCAGTGACATTCTGAAGAAGTCGCGCGAGTCTCTGTTGTACTGGTCCACCTTCTGTCTGATCTCCTCAAAAGTGAGATGAGTTCGCAGCTCCTTCTCTTTCTCCACATCCTGAAACACAGCGGATGAATAAAGCATTTAGCCAGCAGAAAGGTCAGCACAGGTCTTGCCTGCAGCTCATTCTGACAGCAGAAGAGGTACGACTTCAATACTGCTGAATAATGAAGCTATTGAAAGAAAGGACTTCTTTGTTAGGAGCCTGTTTATGGTGCGCCAGCCCAAAATAGCTCTCTTTACTGGTGACATCCACGTGTAGCATAACACCAAGTACATATGCAGTGAAGCTAGAGGACAAATGCTTTCTTGACTGCTGTTTTCTCACTGCTGTCATTTTTGTTCTGTTTATTTATTTTGTTTTTGAGAGGAAATCCCACATCCTATGTTTGCATATTGATCTAAAGGTCTTATTTGTGGCTACGAATAATATTTCAAACCCTAGTCATGTGTTGAATATGTTAAACATTAGATTAGATTAAATATTAGATATAACCATCAATTTAACGTCCCAAGATTTAACAGAGTGAAATTAAAACATTAGTTTTGGAGCTAAATAAGATCACTGTATAATTACGTCCTGTATCTTTGTAAAGAGTATGTAGCATGCTGTTATGCAAGAAACAAATTCAGATCCAAGTCTGAAAATAAAGTTATATCATATCATATCACATACTAATGCATTGTGGCAACTGCATAGCAACACTATCAACTATCCAGAACAACTAGTATGCACCCAGAAACCTAAACCTAGTTGTAGAAGTATAGTTTGTAACACAACCATGATAAGACGTAGAAACCTATTGTTATGGTTGCTATAGTGCACTTTCCTGGTACAATGCAATCTTTAAAAGTTACCTCAACTATCAGAATATTGTACAAAGTGTGTACAGTGCACTGTGGTCTTACATGGTCATATCACAGAGAAGTTGATCTGCTTTCATGAGCACTCGTTGTTTAAAACAAAAGCTCAGAGCACCTTATAAGGGAACAGTCCGGTGCTGAAGTGACACCATGTTGACAGACAAGAAGCTTCTCAGCTAACATACTCCAGAGGCTAAATATTGTGAACTGTTAAAGACTGTCGTAATTCCCCTCCAGCACGGGCCAAAGCTGCTTGGCGTGTTTGCAATTACAGGTGGTTTTACGTTGGAACTTTAAAGTGCATGGCTTACATTGTTTTCATACAAAGAAAGAATCTACTTTAAGGCTAAACACCTTTTGGAATTGCTATGTTTATAATGAAGCCTTGGAAAATAAACGTTTCCGCTTCTGTAGTATTTACTATAGAGCATGTGCAAATCAAAATCGACTATCTAATTCTTTCTTCTTCAATCTAGGGCTGTGTGATTTGGGGAAAATATCTAATTGCGATTTTTTTGACAGGTATTGTGATTTTGATTTGATTTGATTTGCGATTTAATTTTGTAGTCAAGCTTCAGCTCAGTAATCTGCATTGTAGCTTCTTACTGCTAAAATGCAGTGAGCGTTAATTAAAAAAAGGAACTTAAAAGATATTAACTTTAGCAAACATCTCTGAAATTGTACTTTGCTGTTGCTTGCTACTTGATTGAGTGTCATTGGCAGTACATTTAGTTGACTTTTTAGCAAGATGCTCCTCATATAGTCGCCTGTGGTGCTTTTTTAGGTGCTGGTTGTATTTCCTCGTGCCGTGGCAACAATTCTGCGACAGCTCTTACAAATGACCTGGTTTTGTTTGGTGTCTGTGACTTTGAAACCAAGATATTCCCATATTACCGACGTGCTGTTTTTCTTTAATATTAATTCGTCTATTAATGCTTCTGAAGCAGCAGATGCAATCATCCCACTTGTTCACGCTTTCCTGTTTGTTTTTTTATTGTGGACGCTCCGCATAGTTCGGTTGCACAATTCTGATTGGGCAAAACAAAAGTGTGCTCACTCAATTGGCTAGTAAGATGGCAGTCACGCATTTTCTCTGGGTGGGGGAAGTTAAATAATATATATTTCATATTGCAGCCTCTTGCGATTAGCTAATCGCAACATTTCAAATCGCGATTCGATTTTGATTAATCGCACAGCCCTACTTTAATCCCACAAAAGTGATGTAGAGCATAACACAATAAATGAGGAAGCATCTTAACCAATACAGATGGATCAGTTGGAAACAGGGTCTTAGATTTGTCTAGTGTTCTTACAACAAATGGTATAAAATAGACGTTGTCTGCCTGATAGGGTTGTCACTATACTGGAATTCGATACCAATCGGTACTAAAGTTTTTAAAAAATCCATTTCCCGCAAACATTTAAGCGACGTGTTGATCGATGTGACTTTAAAATGCTCCAGTTTCCCTTTATCTGTGGTTACACGCAGTAAACAGCGGTTAGTTCGGTGAACTGATGACCTTCACGGCCAATCACAGTCATTTCTGTTGAGCACGTGAACACAATGGCAAATCAGCGCTGTTTAAGAACGTGCTCCACAGCGCTTAAATGTTTGCAGGAAATGGACGCTTTTAAAACTTTAGTACCGATTTGTATCGAACTCCAGTATCGTGACAACCCTAGTGCCTGATACAAGTCAAATCCTCCATGACAAAACTTTAAAATGTTTCAGACATGAAAACCGAGAGAGTCATTAGCTTAATTGCTTCTTCAAGCTGACAAGCATAAATGCAAATGGAAAACAATACTTCCCAGACTATCCTTAAAGGTTTCTGTCACATGTTTAGATCAGACCAATTAACTCACGGTAGATGAAGTCATGGCTACAAGTCAAGAGCCCATTAAATCCTACTGACCACAACAAAAGCTGGTAAGAGCTTCGTAAACGAGGGGCTGACAGAGTCTCAGCGGGGCCTGTTGAGTGTGTGTAAGGGATTGTAGCTCACCACATCAGCTTGTGCCGCCTATGCATTCAGTGATGTGGTCTACATCAGCTCTTTGTTGGTTGTTCATTAGTCAAGGCAAGCCGTGCTTGTCAGTCATGTAAAGTTTGATTGGTAACCACAGAGTTATAGAGAGAATTCACGTCATGCTTGTTCCCAGAGCCCCGAAATGTAGTCCTACAGGTTTTGATGTTGATTTGTCTAGCTGAACTGATTTTCAAGGTACTGACAGAATCTAAAAATGATTCTGCATCGATTCTGAAATTTACTGAACGCATTGCAATTCTCTCTTGAATCAATTTCATTCATTCATTTTCCTTCAACTTCGTTTATTATTTATCAGGGGTCACTATTCCGGCATATGTTTTACGCAGCGGATGTCCTTCCAGTCGCAACCCAGTAGTGGGAAACACCCATACACTCTCACATTCACACATGCACTCATACAGTACAGCCAATTTTGTTTACCCAATTCACCTATACTACATGGGCGTCACGGTGGCGCAGTGGGTAGCACGTTCGCCTCACAGCAAGAAGGTCGCTGGTTCGAGCCTCGGCTGGGTCAGTTGGCGTTTCTGTGTGGAGTTTGCATGTTCTCCCCGTGTTCGCGTGGGTTTCCTCCGGGTGCTCCGGTTTCCCCCACAAGTCCAAAAACATGTGGTATAGGTGAATTGGGTAAGCTAAAATTGTCCGTAGTGTATGTGTGTGAATGAGTGTGTATGGATGTTTCCCAGTGATGGGTTGCAGCTGGAAGGGCATCCGCTGTGTAAAACATATGCTGGATAAGTTGGCGGTTCAATGAATGAATGAATGATCTAAGAATCTAAGAATCAATCTATGAATCACAATACATTGATTTATTGCCCTAATGGTCACCTGAATGGGAGGCCACATGGGAAAACTAGGATGCTGCTGGAAGAGGTGCTAGTGAGGCCAGCAGGGGGTGCTTATCCTGTGGTCTGTGTGGGTCCAAATGACACCTAGTGGTCCCAGTATATTGACAGTCCTTAAAAAAGAGTGGGGATATGTCACCGGCATCCTGGCCCAACTTGCCCATTGGCCTCTGTCCATCATGGTCTTCTAACCATGCCCATATCATCTAATTGGCTTCACTCTTTGTCCTCTCCAGAAAGCTAGGTAGTTGAGAAGAACCCCCACAGCTATATAAATGTAAAAATGACCATTATTATTACTGCTGATGTAATGGTTGGGAAAGTACGCAGCAACATGCATAGAAGGCCATGCAGTACTATACCAGAAAGGACAGGGTTAACACAGATGCCTCTACACAGCAGAGCCTGACAAAGGCAAAATAAACACTAGGCCGATGAGGTAATGCAACAGAAAAAGCCTCTCTACCTCCCTGGCTGTGAGGGATTGTGTGTCCCTTCTCTCATGTGGAGCAACACACTGAGAAAACAGCGAACAAGAAGAACAGGTTAAAAGCATCCCAGAGGTCCAACTGGACCACCGCTACTAGTCTGAGATCGATCAAGTTTATCCTAAAAGAAAATCCCATTAAAGGGAGAAAGTAAACTGCACTCTGTAGGGCCCCATGGTGTCCTTGGTGAGCTGATAAGCAAGAACGGAGGGCGTGGTGGTGTGTGCTAATGTAAGGGTTTTTGTTCCTCGTTCTCAGTCATGTGTTGCTGATTTCTATCACACTTGGTGGTCACGGTATACTCTATTTAAATTAAGCAGGACACTAGGTGCAACTTGACTGGTTTTTCTAGGGCACTCCTATCTTACAAACTCTTCTCTTATGTGGATAAAGCACCTGATATCATCTGCACTACTGAAAGAAGAGTCAGACGAGCGTGACCATCAGACAAACACCAAAAGGATCAGGAAACAAGACCAACGAAAGACACCCTTACTTTTTATTTTTAGCTAAGCTTTTGCAGGGGATTTCAGGCCACGCCTGTAATGAACACAGCACATTGCACTTGCCAATGTTCACTGATGTGCAAGCTCCAATAAAACAGCCCCTTCTGATTCCCCCCACCCCACAGGAAGTCCCTGGCCACCACACCTTTTCCTCCCCAACACATTCCTCGGCTAATGGGGTTTCTGCAGAGAGCAACAAAAACTGTCAATACCCTTATGCAAACAAAAAGGCTGGACTCCTGTCACTGAGCGATTGTCTGACAACTAAAGGCATAAAAATGAGCATTCTGTGTGACTTCCTACTCAGCGGGACAGTGGGAAGACCGGACTGCATGATGTGATTCTAGAATAGTCAGAACTGCAGGGAGGTTTATGGACGACAGGAAATCATTGCCAACAACAATAAAAGAATGGAAATCACCAAGGAACTTAGTAAACACTTACAACAAAGCTTAAACTAGTCACATTACCAGCAACACTTCCTTTATGTTGTGAAACAAACATACAGGGTCATATTCTGAAACAAACTTATAATGTCATACTCTGGAGTTTTAATTTAGTTGTGGGATAAATTTGGGGTTTAAATTGACGTCACACAGATTCTGTTCCCTCTAATTACTAACTGAATGCTTATGCAATATTGTGATTTCAGTAAGATAATAACATCAATGTTGTACATCGAATACCATACCACCTTCATTTTGTAGCTTTCAACAAGTATTTTGGTACTTTCACAACAAGTACAGCTCATAAGGTTATCTACACATGTTGTTATTTAGCTCATGGGATGTTTCATTATGAGTACTATAACATCACCTCACATGGGAATGTCCACATAGGCCTTTCCTTGATACACCCAAGACATCAGCCTTTAACCATAAAACCCCTTCTAAACTTCCTCCAATAAACTGCAGCTTCATAACTCTGTTTATGTCTACACGGAATGCCAAGGGAACAAGAAAATGTACAGCAATGTACATTACGAAACCCAGACGTGCTTAAACGCCACTAGGTGTGTAAAGTAAGAATGTGGAAAACATCTTTCATCTCCTTTGTTGCAATCCCCTACAAACAGGCCAACAATAACGCAAGAGCCCCTCAAGGACTCTCACAAGCTGCTTTCATTGGAAAGCTTGACCAATGACTTCCAGCAATTTCCATCCCGACGTCACAAAGCTCAGCTGGGATAGTAACTCATGACTGACAGTTTGCTTTCAAATGAACGTATTTGTAGTACTAAACAATATTCCCAAGTAGGTGCCTGTGACTTGTTTGGGATTTATGGGTAAACTAAGCTTCAAAGACACAGATAACAAAAGATATGAGATAAACCATAAAACAGGGTGTGTTTACTATTGCTGGCTACTAAAGGCAACACTGTACTGTAAAAAAGTCTGCTACTTTTCTCGGAAAGAAGACTCCTTAAGAAAGTGAAGAACCGGAGTCCTTTACAAACCAAAAAGACTTGTCCTTCTTGCACAATGCCAAGTTAAATATGATCCGGGGTTGATTCACACAGAGAGGAAGTGGAACCGTCTGACTCACAGCGGCAGCCCGATTGATCATAACAAACCTGTCAGGCCAGATGGGAGTACAGTTCTTTCAGTGAGCTCAGAAAACAATGAAATATAACCTCATTCTTTGACGTCCTAGGTCATAATTCCTAAGAAATCTTCCCACTCGCAATGGCTGTGAACTCTGCGAAACTAAAGAGTATAACATTTTCAAACTTCATCTGTTGTTTCCGATGCCATGCAAAGCTGAAATCATGAACCACAACATAATCAGCTAAAAAAGCCAAATTGGATGAGCTTGGCAATAAATATTAGCCAAAAGGGAAGACACATGATGTCAAATAAGCCTCTGTTAGTTCCTGAGAGCAATGTCTAGCTAATTTGCAGTTGGAAAGCAAACAACGGAGTCTTTCAAATGTATCATTAACTCTGAGCATGATCATTTGTGACCAAAATAAACCTAGTATTGAAGGTATAAAAAAAAGAGTGTATATTAAGCACAGACATCTTAACTCAACGACAACAACAACAAAAGAGTAGGAGATCATCATGCTAAAAGGTCATGAATTCAACACTAAAAGATCCAGATTTAGTCATGGCGATAAGGAGAATAAGAACCTTTGTTCACAGCGATATAGGATACACTTACTGCAGTGCTCAGCAATGATGTCATTCCAGAGATATTACGCTCGTGAATGATTTCAAAGGCGTAGAATGAAAGAGGCTGAGATCAGATGTTACACATGCCAGGTGTGCACTAGGAGAACTTACCCAGTTTCAAAGTCACATTCACCAAACTTTGTGCCTTATCTCTGCACCGAAATATTGTGGGTAGGTTTTATCATGTGAATTATTTTATTCAAACAACTGGACTAACATTAAGGTTACATATACACAATCTAATATCAATGCAGATAAAAAGGACTAAAAGGCCATTGTGGGTTCCAAACTGGCAGAGATGGTGGACGCATCAGCAAATATTTATCTAGATTAAGGTGCATGAATAAAACAGCAGACAGCGAGATCTAACGAAATCCAGGAAGCGATAACACCCGAAGAAAACACTGGAGTATAAACATTATTTCCTGAAGGATTCATATCTATGCATGATAAAAAAAACACAGGTCATTAAACAGAAACCTCTTTGAAATTAAACATGACATCATATACTGTAAACGGGCCTTAAAATAAATAGCTGTTCTCTAGCTTGCTGTGTTAATGGTAAGACTGTTGTGTACATGTAGCAGACGGGACTTTGAGACTAGATTTATTGCTCCAATTTAGGCCGTTTACACCTACAGCAGTATCGAGATGTATTTGTATCAACAGTAGATAAGTGAGGCACATTCTCTTTTTTCCAGTTAGTTTCAATCACTTTTCTGATTTCTTTAAGGGGAGAAACTATGGCCATGTGTATATGTATGCATGTATGTACGTTTTCTGATATTATAACCAAATACTGTGAAATAATAGGAGACAGCAGAAACATTTCCGCACCAAAAGTTGTAGATTTGCATATCAGGATTGGGAAGACAATATTAGGGTTTTTACATGTTGTTGTTTTTTTAATTAAAAATAAAAATGTAAACATTGAAATGTTTATTTATATAAAAATGTAAATAAAATATTTAAAAATGTTTAAATAATTATTATAAAGCATTTTTGGGTTTCAGTTTTCAGAATTTTCAGTTTCGACCCAGAATTTTCATTTTGGTGCATGCCTTAAACCCCCCCCAAAGAGACCGAAAAACAACCACCTTCATCTGGTCTTATCTTCCTCTTAACTGTAATTACAGCTCTTCTCTAAGAAACTGCAACCAGATGCTGTACATGTGGATCCATACGAGTCTACCAGAGCCATGAACAATGAAAGGGAGAGAGTGGGATGTCTGTAAATATCAACCCATTTTCAAAGCTTCAAGAATATCAAAGACACACAAAATAAATCATATTGAAGGGGGGCTTTAATTGCTGTTATTTCATGCACTGACTGGTTACGCAACTGGTGTAGTTTTGGGTAGGTAAAATGTTCCTATCATCAAAGGCAGCTTATAATAAATGAGATGCACACCTGGATGATAATCAAATACTGCTCCATGACGCACAATGCTACTTTGTGGGCTAATCAGATTAAGTGGCAATGCTCTTTTTATGCTGAGCTTGATGCCTCTTGAAAACAAACACAGTGGCCTATTGGAGCCTTGTAATCTGATGCTTCCCTAAACAGTCCCAAAATAGTTTAAAATATTGCTCCAGACCTCAGAGTTGGTTTTGATGTCTTAATATGTTGGTTTTGCGCAATGCAAGATCTGAAACCACTCAACCCAGTTGATGTGTTCATGTAACAGTGACTTATTCGACCATGACAGAACAAGCAGTGTGAAATTCTTTCCATTCTGAGATGAAAGGGACAGACACAAAACATGAACTCAGACAAAACAGCGGAGCATAAAGAGAGTTTGTATGGCATGGACAGAGCAACACGTGGCTCAACATGCCATATCTGGAGAACTTTTTTTTTTTTTTTTGACTTTGCAATTACAGTATAAAGATGTGGACATTTATCATATGCACAAGCCAAAAATCTAAAGAAAATAAAACAAATATATTCAA
Source organism: Danio jaintianensis (assembly GCA_903798115.1). Classification (NCBI taxonomy): domain Eukaryota; kingdom Metazoa; phylum Chordata; class Actinopteri; order Cypriniformes; family Danionidae; genus Danio; species Danio jaintianensis. The sequence goes on along the minus strand of CAIGQV010019029.1, from coordinate 15,527,509 downwards.
TAAATAAAATGGCAACTATCTATAGCAGTGGTCCCCAACCCCTGGGCCGCACACTGGTAGCGGTCTGTGGATCAATTGGTACTGGGCCGCACAAGAAACCATTAATTATTGCCGTTTTATTCATTATCTGAGTCTGAACGACCTTTTGTTTTGAAAAATCTTTCATTTTGAAAAAAATGACAGTATTCTCTTGGTTCATCTTGCCAAAAATCAACCCACAAGCTAGCAAAACGAGTAAGAAACAGGCGTCTTTGGAGCGTTTCTTTGCGAAAGGGAAAAGGCCCAGTGAAGGACCCACGAACTGCCAAGGAATGGATCCGCAACCCATTTGTCAACAAATCAGGTGGCTCCAGCATGTCTGTGCAAGAAGAAGACCAACTGCTGGAGATTGCAAATGACGGCGGCCATTCACATATCGGGTCTTTTCCGCGCGCAAGTTTGTTATTTCCAGTGGAGGCTCGCAGCTTGCATATTGGGAGTGTCGCACGGCTCGCACCTTCCAGGCATGCCAAGTTAAAAACATCTAAACTTTTCAGAATGCCGTGAGCGCACCACGAGTCACGTGACAAGAACTATGAACAAGAATATACACATTTCGGTAGACTATTATCTCACACAAACACAGAACTAAACACCGCAGTGCTTTTTAATTTTCTCCATAAATAAAAACTTGTGACAGGTCCGCGGTAATAAAAAGGTTGGGGACCACTGATCTATAGTACTCTCAAGATACTTTCCATTGTTTATTTTTTAATGAAAATCCTCAAATTCTTATTACAAGATAAACTGATTTAAATTCTGTATTTCTAAATATTTTTAACGATGCTTCTTATTTGAATAATACAGTATTTTTATTACTTTTAATGCACCAAAAACAGGCTTAATTCTTGAAGAAATGTATCATTTTCCATGTCTTTTATCTACATTCTGAGGTTAAATTTTATATCTTGACACATTATATGTGAGATTTATCCAGGGCTACTTTACACAAACCTAATTAAACCTAAATATCTGCTATAAATGTCCAATTATTTCTTATAAACGATCATTCTTTGCCACAATGTGACCTATAAATCCATTAGAGACTTTCACATATCTGTGGAAAAAGTTTTAGCAGCCTAGAAATGTCTATTCTAGTTAGTTTGAGAAGAGGTGGATAGTGTGAAATAAACATTTACTTTCAGTCCTGTGAACAGCACAGTTTATTCCTGTATTTGCACTCATGAAACCTTGGAGCTTATGTTTGCATTAACATCCTCAAGGTTTAGTTTTATCTATCCGAGCGTGTGGCTGACATGAAGGTCATTAACGTTAATAACAGTCCAAATCATTTGACCAATGATCTGAACCCTAACGAAGAACTGACGTAATGACTCAAAGTACTTTGATCGCTATCTTGACGGCTGAAACATTCAGCAAGTTTCAGGAAAAGCTTGTGGAAAAGCTAAACAATGGATGCGAAACCTTCACAAGAGTTCACAGCTAAGTTTCTTTGTGTATTCGGTGGCTGTGCTGGCAAAAGCATGTGAATATTCAAGGCCAAAGACGTCATTCGCAAACCATTCGCCACCAAATGGAACGCAGCCACAAAAACAAAGTGAGATACTGTAAACATGCAACCGACCGCTGTAATCCGCAGGTAAAACATGAGCTTCTGTATTCAACCGCAGCAGGCACTTTTGAGTTTAGTCTGTGTATGACAGCTAATTTAATTTCCGCTCAATCAGGCATTGAGTTATAAAAACAGCCTGCGAACTGAAGATAAGTGCTAGGCCTTTTCCCCCCACACTATCCTGAAGAGCAAAGCTTTCAGAAAACCAGGAAAACGCTTTCAGCGATTCTAAGTTCAGCAACTCACACTCTCTCATCCACTGTAGAGATAAAGCGCACAATATTATCTATATTTGGAATTTTTGAATGCAGTTGCTGCTTTGATAAAAACTACTTAATATACATTGCTCAGCATAATTTTTTTAAGGTAAGTGGTTGTAAACAATTTATATGGGCTGAACTTAAACAAACAACTTAAATTTAGTAATGTTCAACTTAATTTGTTTGTTTAAATTCAGCTTATATACATTGTTTGCAACATTTTGCAATGAACCATTTTTTCAGTGAACTTAGTAACTGTAATTTATATTTTTATTCTTCAACTTGCTTTTATCTGTTTAAAATAATACAATTTAGTATGATCACTTACTCTTTTTAATACATTTTAATAAGCAGAGTTCAGAATGAGAATCTTATTTCATTTTTCGATTAATATAGACTGAATGACAATGGAACATTTTTTAATTTATTTATATTAGGGCTGTACGATATTGAAAAAACTAACATTGCAATATTTCGTTTGTATATTGCAACATGAATACAATTTCACCAGAAGTGTAAACGCTTTATTTGGAAATAATTAATTATTTTAGATTGACTGGGGTAATTTTGTAAAGAATCTACATGAAAATAAAATGCATCTACATTAAATATAATAAATGACATGCAGATAAACATGTCAAAGCAAATTACAAATGATGTATGGTTTTCATGGGAGTCTAACAATATTCAGGTACAGAAACGGAATATTTAAATACAAAAAAACACTGTAGTCTTCAGCAAATAAATAATTTAATATCTCTGTTAAAGCTACAAATGTTATAATTTATTGTGCCTGAATGCTTTAACTATAAAATACTACAATTATATAATGCTTTGACTACTGTGGATGCACATATTGTGATGTCAATGCTGTAACGATACATTGTGCACCCCTAAGTTATATTGAATATAAATACATTTATATTGTACTTTCATAAAACTTATTTAAAACTAGACTTTCATTTAATACACTTTCTATGAATATATACACTTTCTATGTATATATATATATGTATTTTTTATGTAAAGAAAATTGCACTTTAGCTAACTTAATTTGATGAAAACACTAAAATGCAATGTCTCATTGTTGGCGTTTGTACTGTATATGTTGATGCAACAATATAAGTACTGTACTGATTTTCAAGCCAACACACTGAGTTATTATAGTCATAATGTTGCTCAGTATGAACCGAGCGCTGTATGTGTCCCACACAAACCCCCATGATCCTGCTGTTTTGCATGCCTGCCCTAGCAGCTGTTTCCCAGGGTCAGCGCATTTGTGGCATGCAAGAGGTGACAAAACACATGAAGCACAGGTCATATCTGCTCTGCTAGAAACTTGAACGCTCATTTTTTTGTAGATACGAAACTAACTATTTGCATTTTCTACATACTTGCTCAAGTGGCCTTCTAAGCGGAGCAAGAACTCAAATTTTTAGTTGGCTTTGCTGATGATGAAATAGTTCGGGAGTTGCATGGGGGGCGGGGGTGTATTAGTAAGGATGAAGTAAGAGGAAGTGAGCTATAGCAAGATGCCGGGTTGTTTAAGGAACTGACTCATTCGTTTTTGAGCAATTCCTTCTACAGCTGCTACATTACACGACAGATTCATTACACACACTGCTTGTGTAGCGTGCACATTCCTACGTCTGGAATTTGACTTTATAAGCACTACAAATCTAGTGAGCTTTCCTTGCTTTCTACTGACTAGAGTCAGGGTGCATTTACTCATCAAAAGTGTGATTTAAAGCTGAAATGTTTTCTCTTTGCATTAGGTTTGAATGACGACACTGTCAAAACTATCTATACTCGCAAAAGCCCATGACTAAAAATGTTATAGCAACATTTCCGAGAAGTCACTTTGAAAACAAACACTCCACTCTAAAAAAAATATGACAAAAATTTATTTTATATTACTTATTTTAACAAGTTAATCAAGTTTCAACTAAAATTTATACAAATTTTAACTTTATATTTGGGTCTGTTTGACTGATGTAAGTTGAGATGACTAGAAAAGTAATCTGATTAAAAAATTTCAGGCAGCAATATATATTTTTATAGTGTATTGCACCATTGTTTTCATTTTGAAGCACTCGCCAGGGCTCAACAATAAGGACTGGGGCCAGCGTGTGAGATGCTCGGAACAGTAGACAGGATCATTACTGGCCTGATCGCGCCATTGCTGTCTTGTCACTAAAGTTTAATTTGCCTGCATCTATTTGTCAATTGCATGCAAATACAGTCTTAGAATCGAGAAACAATTTGTGCTTTTAAGCCTTTAAATGCTACCTTCTCTGTGAAGTCGTAAACACCATATTGCTTTTCGGTTCCTCTTATCTGATTGGTTGTTGTGAGCACGTTTTTTTTTTCATAACCTGGTAACAACCAGTACGAGCAACGAGACAGTAACATCAAATTATGAGGCTAAAAGAAACGTCTGTTTCTAATGTCTTTTCAGACATTTACGTGGGTTCAACACGACAAAAAAAATGATATGATGTTTTGCACAGTTTGCCGTCAGTTTGGCACGTCAGCCACCTTTTGTTTTGCAATAAAATACCTGCACATTTTCCATACGGCTATTTCTGCTTGCATAACACTTTAAATTTTGCTTACACATTTATTAAAAAAATTTTAATTCTAGATTCACAGAGGTTACTTTTGACACATCACTTAAAATTTGTGGCTAAGAACGCTATAAACTTTTTTTTTTTTTTTACCTGAAATAAAAATCTAAGCCACTGGCCCAATCGCCCAATTGGACCAGTAGAAAAAAATCCTTTGTGTTGAACCCTGACTTGCGCATGCTTACACTGAACATGTTACACACAATTTTCACAAAATTGTGCTTTCGTAGTTTACAATCACACAAATTTTGTACTTTAAAAGCCTTTCAAAATGTTACATTTTCCGGCCTCCAAAATATTTAGCAAATGCACAGCCAAATAACACAAAAAGTTTACTGTTTTAAATTAAAAACATAGTTTTGAGTTAACTTTTTAGCAAGAATAAAAGCCAAAGTATGAAGGAATGAATTGTGATGAATCCTGGCAATGTAAAGATGTCTGCGTAAGGCATGCAATATATTGGAGACATATTTAGACTGACAAATTTGTCCATATACACAGTAAGCGACTTGCTTACTAGTGGTTTGGAACAGACCCAATAAAACGATCTGTGAAAGTTTCCCCCCGGAAAACAGAAGTCACATGACGACATTAACTTTGCAAAAACTTCTCTCCACTGACATTTGTCTCACAATTGGGTAATTGACTGAAGTGTGGGGGTGATACTATGAATCTTTTCTCTTGGAGTCCTCCATGCAGTCACACATGACCATGTGGAGGCCATATTCAAATCACATGAGGTCAGTCACACTGGAGCTTTACCAGCGACTCAACACAGCCAATAAAACTGTGAAATTATGAGCAGTTGTCTTTAATCCGGACATGCTGATGTCAGTCAACTGAGAACAAGAGAAAGACACTGAACAAAACGGCTTTCATGAGCTAAGAGTGACCTACTTCATCATAACTTCCTTGCCATGGTGGCATGACGTAATGCTTTTAAGCAAACCATAAGTCGTGCACATTCAAATAAAGATAATATGCATAATAAACCAAAACAAACTAGTGGTTTAATGTGTTCAATTCATTATTAAGCCCATAAAATGTCCAAAGAAACAAAGCAAAATGTACTACAGAGACATCTAATGCCCATTAAAGTATCTTTTAAACACAAACAGTACTCCATTGGTGCAATAGGACACAAAAGAGCCATTATTAGAAGGTCATTCATATCAAGGACAAGCCTGCAGTGCAGTTCATATAGTGACATTCACCTATGCAAGTTAAATAACGAGATATACAGTACAGAATGTTTACAGTTAAACTAAAAAAAAATGATTAATGCTTAGGTTTAAAACACTGCTGTTGAGACAAAGTTACATTTACTAGGCTATACGTTACTTTTCAAAGCAATTAATGTATATCATAGCCTAACGTTACGTGTATGCACTGACATCATGCATATTAGAAACTATATAACACGTGGTTGTGCTATGCTATTGTAACAATAAAGCAACAAACAACATAATAAACAATGTAAATAAATAACAATTCACCTTGAGGTAAGGAGGTTTAAGCAAAGGCTTCTTGAACAGAGAAGTTCTGGCAGTGAAGAAATATTCCTCTGAATCCTCTTCCAAACTACTGTATCCACTACTCATGGTGCTCGTCCACGACATTTGAAGAGAAACTCTGACACATCCAGAAACTGAGCTTTATATCCGCGAATAAATACAGTACAATTAAACGTGAAGCGACAAGAGTCACAGTCGCTCCGTAACCATCTGCTTTAACTCACCCCAAAAAAGACGAAACAGTCGGCTAATTCCAAAAACGCGTTTCCGTTTCTTGTTAAATGTGAATTACCTATATCTAATGAGAAAATTGCGTGTGGAAAATACTTTAAATACCACGCAAATCGCGCTCAGTCCTTCTCAAACACTTTTCAAACTAAAACTGAGTGACTAAACCGGAGCGGCTCACTGAGAAAGAACACACCCACATACACACACATACACACACACACACACACATATACACACACACACACACACACACACACACACACACACACACACACACA
>CAIGQV010019029.1:15481469-15498375 GCA_903798115.1 Danio jaintianensis | reverse complement strand
GATCACGAGTCCAACACTCTAACCACCAGGCCACGACTGCTATATATTTTATATTTAAAATATAAACAGCTACAACCACAATGAAATGCGAGAGTGAAATGATCATTAAGAGTGTTTATGGAAACTGTATCACTGTTGCTGACCAAAGTAATACAACAAGACTCAGTATTGTTGGCAATTTTAACTAAGAGGTGTCGGGTTCTGTTTCTGTTTGTAAAGGCAATCAAAGTGTTGCCATGTCCACTTATTATAAGCAATGTCCACTTATTATAAGCAATGTTCAAGCATCTCTGGGCTTATACAATGCATGCTTCATGGAATTAAAGTAGGCAGGGCAATATTTGGTATGTGGATTATTTCCATGATAAAGGGATTTTCTTTTTTTGATGTTTATTCTAGCAAGATCTGGCAACACTGTAAACAAATGCTGGGTTCCACACAATCGATTTGTGTTGGAACAAAATGAAGGAATTAAGTTATTATTAGGTCTTACAAACTTAAGTGGATTGAGCATAATTAAGTTGTCCCAAAAAACTCATTTCAGCTCATTTAAAACAGTTTGAACGAAGAGCAAACATAATTTTTTGAGAGTGTACTGTAACTACAGGGTAACATTATTATTATCACTGCGCAGTCAGTTTTGACTTCTAAGACATTTCCAACTTATATTGACATGTAATTAAAGAATGAAACTGAAATTTGCTGTGAGTATATCAGTGCATTGAATCACATTTACTATCTTGTACGTTAACAGCTGCAGTTCACCGAATGACCACTGGTGTCGCTAAATACAAGTGTCTACAAATTCTTTGTCATCTTTAAAGTGTGTATGTGAAGTTTCAGCTCAAAATACCACACAAATAATGTTTTATAACTCTTTGAAACAAGATGATGTCATCAAGATCAACTGGAGAGAAACGGCCGCATCTGATAATCATTCATCATGTCAAAATGTACAAAACAAACTGCACAAATGCTCAATAATGCGGCAGACAGATCATTACAGTAATTAGCAGACATTAGCTGTGTTTTCATCTAGAGACATGCGCGGGAAAGATTTCTAGTCCCACCTCTGCAAAAATATATTATTATAATATATTATTTTATTCCGCTCCCGCCCGCAGGTAAACATTAGTAGTTGTAGTTTCACCCATTCTTCGCTACTCTGTTCTTTGTTTCTCTTACCTCCCTTTCAAATATAAATAAAAGAAATGCAAAATCAACAAATAAACTGTGCAAACAGACATAATCAGTTGCCAGACATAATTGTGCCATTTTGGTGACTGTCGCTTTAAATTCAAATGAGATTGTGCTCTTTTAAAATGAGGGCGGAGCTACAAATGCCTGTGTGTCAGCATAGTGGCAGATTCACAAACAAGACTAACTTCGTATGCTAACGAGGGAGAGATGGTCACTAGTGGGCGGGGCTTTCCCCGGGAGATTGTCAAAGTGTTTCTGCAGACTGTTTTTATCAAGTGTGTTTATAACAAATAAAATGAAAAAAAATTTACCATTAGAAGCTGGTTATATTCACAGACTGTTTCCACACAACTGTGTTTAAACCCCTTATAAAAGTGATTTTGCATAATAGGCGCTCTTTAAATATCCTTAGATGAAATGTTAATAAGTCACCCAAGTAAACACACAGATGAGGGCATTAAAACATCCGCTCACAATCCTGCGGTGAAAGACAGAGTCGAGTCTAAACACTCAACACACATGTGAGAAAAGCTTCACAATAACATGCTAAATAGCTAATCGGTTTAACATCCACTGACTGAATGACTGTAGTGATTGTAAAAGAATGGAGCGTTTTCTTTGGGGTTGTTTTGTCACAGGCAGGTGTTATTGTGACCTCAGGACGGGTGTTTTTTCAGCAGTCTGATCTAATCCTGGTATGGAGCCGAGCTGGAATGAAGACGCGTGTATGTGAAACAACACCAGAATCTCTATTCTTATCTTGTTCCCAAAACAGGACAGACAAAAACAGAAGAATAGTTATCTGTGTGATCAAGTGAGCAAAGAACAGGCTCGGCTACTTATTTGGTCAGTTTACGTTTTCTGTTGTGTGATATGAGATGTCGATAAGTATTGAACACGTCACCATTTTTTACAGAAAACATATTTCTAAAGGTGCTGTTGACTTGAAATTTTCCCCGGATGTTGGTAAATAAATCCACATATGCAAAGAAAACAAATCTAATTAGTTTACAAATGAAGTTATGTGTAATAAAATGAAATGACACAGGGAAAAGTATTGAACACATGAAGAAAGGGAGGTGTAGAAAGGCAGTAAAGGCCCAGACAGCAGCTGAAATCTCTCAGTAGTTCTTCAGCAACCCTCTGCCCTTCCTCAGTGTAAATTAATATTCGCTGCTTCAGTCCAACATCTACATTAGCAGGAGGATGAAGATGAATCCAGGGTGGACATTTCAGCAAGACAATGATCCAAAACACAGCCAATGAAACTCTCAAATGCTTTTAAATCAAGCTGTACAATGGCCCAGCCAATCACCTGACTCGAATCCAATAGAAAACACAAAATAAAGATCAGATTTGATAGAGGAGACTTACAGAACCATCAAGATTTGTACACTCTGTTGACGTCTGTGAAAAACTCACACCTGAGCAATGCATGTGACTTCATTCTCCATATGAGAGGCGTCTTTAAGCTGCCATCACCAAAAAAGACTTTTATATAAAGTATTAAATACACTTCAGTAGTTCAGTGATTTCTCCTTGTGTCATTTTATTATTATTACACGTAACTATTTCAGATTTTTTTGCTTTTATTTTATTTTTATGTTTGTATTGTTTGGGTTTTTACCAAAATCTGCTTCAATTCCTTGTCAACAGCTCCTTTAGAAATATTATTCCCCAGAAAAAACATGACGTGTTCAATACTTATTTCCCCCCCTGTAAATATAAATATTAATAATATAGGCAACAAAGATAGAAGTTATTTTGTCACTTTGAGGGATGTGTTTTATGAAACAGAAGGGATTTGAAATGGTTTGCACATGGATGTAATGAGGAAGTATTTAAAAAAGAAACTATTGTGAAAGAATGATTTCTCCACCTGAATGAAAAAAACATCTCGTTCATGTTCATAAACTCCCCGTTTTGACGTCAGAAGTTGCATTTTTTAAATCTTTGATTACAGATCTTCACGCGTTTCTTCTTCCTGGTTATCATTCACAGTCTGTGGCTGCTTACAAATTTGCAAACTTTTACTAAGGACACAAACTCACCACAGTTTGGTTTAATTTTGATTTTCAGATCACTTTTAAATTAAATAAAAATACAAATAAATAAAAATTAAATGTAATAAAATAAAAATTTATAAAATAAAATAAATAATAAATTAAATTAAATTGAATAAAAATAAATAAAATAAAATGTAATAAAATGTAATAAAATAAAAATAAAATAAATTAATAATAAATAATAAAAAGTAATTATATTTAGACTTTTTGTTCACACTTTAAAGTGTGCTTTTTTTATCTTTACACACTTCAGTAATTTATTAACTGCCAAATTAAATGCAAGTACAAACATTAATAAAAAATTAAATTAAATTAAATTATTCATTCATTCATTTTCTTTTCGGCTTAATCCCTTTATTAATCTGGGGTCACCACAGCGGGATGAACCGCCAACTTATCCAGCATATGTTTTACACAGCGGATGCCCTTCCAGCTGCAACCCATCACTGGGAAACATCCATACACACTCATTCACACACATACACTATGGACAATTTAGCTTACCCAATTCACCTATAGCGCATGTGTTTGGACTTGTGGGGGAAACCGGAGCACTCGGAGGAAACCCACGCCAACACGGGCAGAACATGCAAACTCCACACAGAAACGCCGACTGACCCAGCCGAGGCTCGAACCAGTGACCTTCTTGCTGTGAGGCGAACGTGCTACCCACTGCGCCACCGTGCAGCCCTAAATTAAATTAAATTATTAAAAATACTATCAAATAACTTAATAATAAATCAAAAAGTAATTGCGCTTTGACTTTTTGTTCACTGTAAAAAATGCTGGCTTCCACACCATCCTTCATGTCATCCCAACACAAATCTATCAAGTTATCTATCAAGTTTTTTACAAATTTAAGTGGACTGAACATAAAACAATTAAGTTGTCTCCCCAAAAAACTCAAGAATCGTGTTGATTCAGCTCATTTTAAATAAGCAGTTTGAATTAGCTAAAAAAAAAATGTAAGTGTAAATAAATAAATCAGTAATATTAATAATACAGTCTGTCCTCATTGTTTCACAGACTGAACATGACTGTAAGAGCCAGTTTAATGTCAATGATTTTATATTCTTTTGTTGTTGAACTGTTATGTCCAAGTGATAACTAAGAGTATAATTCCTGTCAAATGTATGTTTCATATTCATTCATTCATTTTTCTTGGGCTTAGTCCCTTATTTATCAGGGATCGCCACAGCGGAATGAACCGCCAGCTTATCCAGCATATGTTTTACGTAGCGGATGCCCTTCCAGCTGCAACCCAGTACTGGGAAACACCCATACACACTCACATTCACACACACTCAAACACTACGGACAATTTAGCTTACCCAATTCACCCATAGCACATGTGTTTGAACTGTGGGGGAAACCGGAGCACCTGGAGGGAAACCCATGCCAACACGGGGAGAACATGCGAACTCCACACAGAAATGCCAACTGACCCAGCCGGGGCTCGAACCAGCGACCTTCTTACTGTGATGTGACAGTGCTTCCCACTAAAATGTCAATAAAAGTCACTTTGTTAAACTGTAGAGTTGAATTTTCAACATCAAAAGTCGGCAGAGCAGAGATCAACATCCCATAATGCAATTCACAACCGCAAATAAACATAAATACCGAAACTGTTACTGTACTATAAAGAGTTTATCATGACCCACCGGATGACCTCCACAGCAGACTAACTTCCAGCCGTCCAGAGCATCGCATTGCTTTCGGGAAGCGGTAGAGGAGTCTAGTAAGCCTTCTTAATGTCCTTCCAAACCCTTTCGCCAAATCCATGACTTAAAGTCCCGTCCTGAACAGCACCAAGTCTCCATTCAGCTCCAAAAAACTAAAATGAGTTCCCTTCAGCACTAACCTGCATCATATGTGTGTGTGTGTGCATTTGTCTGCATGTGTCAGCTGGTTAAGTGAAGCCCATTGTGAGTGTGTGTGACGGAATGGTGTCTCTTCTCTAGACTCACTGCCACTGCGCTACACAAACACACAGATGGACATTACAGGGGCCGACAGGTGGGTGTCAAATAGCAGGACTCAATACAGTCTGGCTAACAGGGCCAAGCGCATTATGAGACCCACAGTGGTGGACTTTTCTTTCCTTTTTTATTCTTTTTTTGGTAGAGCTTAGTTTTTAGGTATACTAGACAGTGAATGAAGGTTTACTTTCACTGTATTATAGATTCATTTGGATATTATGAGCGTTAGCTAAGTCTGACTATTGTAAGTATTGCTGATATTCATTCATTCATTCATTCATTTTCTTTTCGGCTTAGTTAATTCCCTTTATTAATCTGGGGTCGCCACATTGTAATGAACCGCCAACTTATCCAGCATATGTTTTACGTAGCGGATGCCCTTCCAGCTGCAACCCATCACTGGGAAACACCCATACACTCTCATTCACACACATACTGCCATATAACGTTGTATATAGTAATATACCTGTACATACACTTGTCAATTTGTATATTTGCATTCACTATTTACTTTTATTTTTTAAAATATATTTATTATCTGTTTTTAGGGCTGCACGGTGGCGCAGTGGGTAGCACATTCGCCTCACAGCAAGAAGGTCGCTGGTTCGAGCCTCGGCTGGGTCAGTCGGCGTTTCTGTGTGGAGTTTGCATGTTCTGCCCGTGTTCGCGTGGGTTTCCTCCGGGTGCTCCGGTTTCCCCCACAGGTCCAAAGACATGTGGTATAGGTGAATTGGGTAAACTAAATTGTTCGTAGTGTTTGTGTGTGAATGAGTGTGTATGGATGTTTCCCAGTGATGGGTTGCAGCTGGAAGGGCATCTGCTGCATAAAACATATGCTGGATAAGTTGGCGGTTCATTCCGCTGTGGCGACCCCAGATTAATAAAGGGACTAAGCCGAAAAGAAAATGAATGAATGAATATTATCGGTTTTTGTCCTGTCTCTGTAATTCTGTTGCACTGTAGAAGCTCTGTCACGAAAACAAATTCCTCGTATGTGTGAACATACCTGGCAATAAAGCTCTTTCTGATTTATGATTCTGATTATGACATACACTACAGACAATTTAGCTCACCCAATTCCTCTATAACGCATGTGTTTGGACTTGGGAGAAACCGGAGCACCCAGAAGAAACCCACGCGAACACAGGGAGAACATGCAAACTCCACACAGAAATGCCAACTGACCCAGCCGAGGCTCGAACTAGCGACCTTCTTGCTGTGAGGCGATAGCTCGAGGAGTTTAATAATATAGACCCTAAACAATTTTATTAAAAAGTGTAACAACTGCTTATATTCCAGCCAAACTAAAATACATAAGAATTCCTCCAGAATCAAACATATGTTATAGAAAATACTATAAAATAATTGCTAAATAATTAACATCTGTTATTTTTTTGTTATATGTATTTATTTATTGATTTATTGATTTATTTTACATATAGGCAATTTTAGCAATTCAAGTTAGTTGTCATGGCAGATTTTCTTTAGACTATCAGATTCTTTTTTTTTTTTATATATTTCTTTATAATTTATTTTACTTCAGTTTTATTTAAAGAAAATGCAGTCAAGCCCGAAACTATTAATGCCCCAGGCAAACTCTGATGGCCACTTTTTTGTTCAAAGGTAAATAAAAGCTGAAAAATATTTTATTTCTTTAATGATGCCTCTTGTACATCATCTTATTATCTTTTGGGAGAAGCCTGTGCCATTTCCGGTCAAAAAAAAACAAAACAAAACACTTGCTGGTTAAATAAAAGTAACTTTAACTCAGAATTTGCCAGGGGTGTGAATAATTTCGGGCTTGACTGTATATATATATATCTATTAAAACATTACCAACTCTGATTTATTTAGATTTATAATAACCAAAATACGACAGGCTACAGCAATTAATCATATCCATGTAAACAACCCTCATCAGTGCACCAACATAAACATTAAACTAACCTCATAACCATCATAAACTCATTATATGCCTTTAGAAAATCAACACAGACACTGCTACATATGAACGCATCACTGGACTCATACTTCAGGATCTGCAGGCGGCCACTAAAATACACTAATAACAAAATTACAGGCTAGTTCAGATTTAAATTGGATGGCTGCTCCAAAAACAGGCTTTCAAGCTAATCAGCCGAGCCAGTCACTTTCTCACTCTCAATTACCTGATCACTCAAGTCCAACAGCAAGACTCAATGAATATTACCTTTGCCCAGTTGTTCCATTCCGGTTAACACTGGTGAATGGACAACCTGAACACTTTAGACATGAAACACAGAGAGCAACATTGAGGAGAAAAGACATTGGTCTAATTTAGGGGCCAAACTAAAAGCTTTTATGCATTTTGGTCAATCGTTTATCTTGAGTTAGGACCTGTCTTTTAAAATGAGTCCCAAACTATTTGCTTTTAAAATTGATACCATTATTATTATTGTCTCTGTGCAAACTATAAAATAAAATAAGATTAAAAAAAGACTTAATGTTTTTTTCTTTTCTGGCCTGGCATCCAGAATACACAGTTTTATTAGTAAATGTGGATGAGCAGGGATTTCGCGAAACCTTTTTTTTAGTTGTTGCGTAAACATACCCTGAATCAAAAACTCTGGTTGAGTTTACACAACACAGCTTTCTTTGCATTTTGGCTATTCCTTTACGCACAACAGCATGTTTGAAGGGCCTGGAATAGGAAACTTTTATAATCATTTTGACAAGTTCATCATTAGAAAAAAATTACAAAAAGAAACACTTTTGGCTTCTGGCTACGTACGCTGAGATTTTTCACAGTGCAGAACGTCTTGTATGTTTAATTAATACATTGCACTGTAGCCACTGGAATTTCAAAACATTTTGATATGGTCTTTTAGCTCTTTCCTGACTTGTGAGGAGCCACAATGTGCAGCCGCAGGTCCTTTGTCTTAGCCATGACTGTCCACAAACCAACCGCAAAGAGCTTCGGTTTATCACCTGTTGAGTTGATTAAAACAGCTTTTCCCAATGAATCAGGGTAGTTAGGATGCTTAGACTATTTGCAGCTTTGAACTTTGAACTTTTCAGTATAGAACTTTGGATTTTACCACAGACTGTGACAGTTTGCGAAGGGTATGAATAATTTTGGACATGCCACTTCTTGTTTGACTGTATATATACAGTTGAAGTCAGAATTATTAGCCTATTATTAGGGTATTAGGGTAGGGTTAGATAGGGTAATTAGGGTAATTAGGCAAGTCATTGTATAATGAGGGTTTATTCTGTAGACAATCAAAAAATTGCTTAAGAGGGCTAATAATATTGACCTTAAAATGGTTTTAAATTGCTTTTATTCTAGCCGAAATAAAACAAATAAGACTTTCTCTAGAAGAAAAAATATTATAGGAAATACTGTGAAAAATGCCTTGCTCTGTTAAACATCATTTGTGAAATATCTGAAACAGAGTGTGTGTGCATGTGTGCATTACACTGGTCTGGTTGTCATATAATCATGCCTGTTTTTAGGAATACAAAATTTACAAAACAAATGTGGATGCATGTGAAAGCAGATAATGCTTTGCATATGATTTTTAGCAACGTTTCCAGCCACAATGCAGTGCATTCAGCCAGAAATGAAAATGTGACTGCTAGAGACCCGTGCGCATACATCATTTGAGTTCTAGATTTGATCAAATGAATGATGATTACACTAACATTTCGCCATGTGTCATGTATAATTACTGGACATATTTTGTGACACATGTACAGGAATGATTTTATAAACCCAAACCAGTCGGTCCACATACCTGTAGATGAGCATGTGACATAAGGAAGTTTAAAACACATGACCAGAGCTGGTGTATTAATGAAAAAATTGTCCTTTCTACTCCACAATACACTCAGTAACTCTCCTGACCGACAGCACAATGGTGATAACTGAGTTTATATTAAAAATAACCTGCACATATTACATAGATACACTGGATAGTCTATAAAACAAATCGTAGCTGCTTTAAATTTTAAGTTGAGTCAAATTAAATACTACAAGTGATTTCAACTTACATTACATTAAACTGACTTAAAACATCAGACTGACTCCTGTATAACCAAATGGTGTTACAGCATTAAGTTGAAGTAGCAAAACTGTTGGCATGATGTATTGATTAACTATTTTTACAGAACAGAAATATGACAGACAGACAGACAGACAGACAGACAGATAGATAGATAGATAGATGTTTACATGACTTAAAAATCTTTACATTTTTACATTGTAAAATCATGATAGATCGATAGACAATATATAGAACGATAGAACAATAAACAACGATATCCAGAACTTTAGAATGATATACAGAAGGATAGAATTATAGAACGATAGATAGAACAATATACAGAATGATATACAGAATGATAGATAGAATGATAGAATGATATACAGAACGTTAGAACGATATAGTAAACAATAGAATGATAGAATGATATACAGAATGGTAGAACGATATACAGAATGACAGAACGATATACAGAATGATAGAGCGATACAGAACCTTAGAACGATATACAGAGCAAAAAATAGAGCGAAAGAATGGTATACCAAATGTTAGAACTATATACATAATGATAGAACGATACCGAACGTTAGAACGATATGCAGAACGATAGATAGAATGATAAAAATTTTTTGAATGATACACAATGTTAGAACTATATACAAATTAATAGAACGATAGATCGAACGATAGACAGATAGACAGATAGATAGATAGAACACTATAACTATATACAGAACGATAGATTGAACTATATAACCATATACAGATCTATATAGAACGATATATAAAATGACAGAAGGATCGATAGAACGATAGATAGATAGATAGACAGATATGAAATCATAAAATCTTTACAATGTAAAATCATGATAGAACAATAAACAATATATACAACGATATACAGAATGATATACAGAATTATAGAACAATATATAGAACGATAGAACATCATACAGAATGATATACAGAACATTAGAACGATATACAGAACGATATACAGAACGATACACAGAACGTTAGAACAATATACTGAATGATAGATATATAAGAACGACTGAACTATAGATAGAACGAAAAATAGCCAGAATGATAGATCGAACGATAGAACAATATACAGAACGTTAAAAGAATAGAACGATACACACAACGATATACCGAACGTCATAACGATATACCGATCAGAACGATAGATAGATAGAATCCTTTAATTTTTTAAAGGTTACAAAATCATGATAGACAATATATAGAACGATAGAACTTCAACTATATACAGAACGATATAGGCTTACTCACCTGTACAGGTCAGGCCGCCTTGAAAGATATATGAGCAGCACACATCGCACCAGGCGTGCGCCGCGTCCTCGCTGAACGCGTGTCCCTCTCCTCGCTCCTCTTTCACCCGCGGGTCTTTCGCCGAAGGCTCGAAAATCGTCCGCACGTCCGGGGGTTTAAAGCCCTTCTTTCTGGAGCGCTGCCCTGCTCCTCCGTTCTCCACCACCGGCGCGGGCTTTGGAGAAACGCGCGGCCGCTGGGGAGACGCAGCTTTCCGCGCCTTCACTTTGGAGTGGCGCATTCTGGATTTGGCTCTCGGCGAATTTTTCTCCGTCGGCTCGCCCTCCTCTAAACGGGAGGTCGGTAATCGGTTGAGCTGTGGCAGCGGGGACCCGACGGCGCAGTGTCGCGGAGGAGAGTATTTCCGACTGTGATGCATCATGACCGCGCGCTACCCCGAGGAAACTCGCCCGCAGCCGAAGATCCGAGAAGCCTGGAGGTTTTTGCGATGAGACACATTTCTCAGGCTGAGACTGAGAGAGAAGAAGTTACCTGCGGAGTTTGTGCTCAAGCAGGTAAGACAGGTGCAGGAGCGCGTGTCATGTTTCACCTGAGCCACTCACTCACTCACTGCCTACCTACACAGGCGAGTTAGTTAGTTAGTAGATCAAATCAGCATACAAGAAGCGTGGTTACAGCAACTAATACGCTTTACTTGAATGTTCATCTTGCATTGTTTACCATGCTACTTTTAATATCCAGTCAGAAATCGCATGCAAGTATGACTTCAAAACAACATTAGCACCATTTACTTGACTGTGAACAATGTTAAACATGGATGGTCATTGGCTGCTAATATGATTTCTCTATTTAGAATTTGCAAACAATACTTTTCTGAAAATATAATATTAAGGACAAAGTCCGAACGTGCGATAAAACCAACTTTAACCCAATCAAGTAGATCACATCAGCACAGCAGCGTGGTTATATCAACTAAAACGCTTTACTTTTGCAGAATGTTTATATTAATTTATAGGTTTAGAAACAAATACTTTAAATGCATTTGTTATTTTAAGTGTATATGGATAAGTAGCCTAAATATTTTGTTGATCATGATGAAATGTATTTTGTTTGAAGAATTGTTTTGTATATATTCTGTTCAAAATAAATACATAAGATCAGTTAACACACCCTGAAATAACATGATCTGATAAGCAATGAACAGATAGATGTTTTATTATTATATGAGATGCTACCAAAAATTAACCAATGCTACAAAAATGCTCATAGTAAGCGTTAACTAGTGTTAACATGAAAAAAACAAAAATCGTAAAGAAAAAATGAAGAGACCACTTGAAAGTCCTGAGCTTTATGGCTTCACGATTTATAGATTTGTGTTTGAGAAAAGCAGAATGAAAGACAATAAATAGAACGATCTACATACAGAACGATAGATAGATTGATATTCAGAATATCAGAACGGTAGCTAGAATGATAGATAGAACGATAGATAGAACGATAGATAGATAGATAGATAGATAGATAGAAAGATAGATAGATAGATAGATAGATAGATAGATATTCAGAATATCAGAACGGTAGCTAGAATGACAGATAGAACGATAGAACGATAGAACGATAGATAGATAGATAGATAGATAGATAGATAGATAGATAGATAGATAGATAGATAGATAGATAGATATTCAGAATATCAGAACGGTAGCTAGAATGATAGACAGAACGATAGATAGATAGATAGATAGATAGATAGATAGATAGATAGATAGATAGATAGATAGATAGATAGATAGATAGATAGATAGATATTCAGAATATCAGAATGGTAGCTAGAATGATAGATAGAATGATAGATAGATAGATACATAGACAGATAGATAGAATGATAGAACGAACAAACGATAGATAGAACGATAGATAGATAGATAGATAGATAGAATGATAGATACTGTAGATAGATAGATAGATAGATAGATACTGTAGATAGATAGATAGATAGACTGACAGACAGACAGACAGAATGATAGAACGAACAAACGATAGATAGATAGATAGATGGATGGATGGATGGATGGATGGATGGACAGATACATAGATGTTGACATCATTATTAATCATTTAAATGTTTAATGTTGTAAAATCGTGATACAGGAAGGAAAGACATTCCAAATTCATCATAAAATATTGTCATTTAGAGCACGTGTTTTTAGACACGTTGATGTTTATTTTTAGACGACACAAAACTAGTTTTAATTTCAAAGTTAAGAGTTGAAAATAATCTTCATTTTCAGTCATAACACACATATTTTTTAATCTGACCAGTTGTTATTTTATATTTTATTTACATTGGCAAAGTTATATCAGTTAACAATAAATAAAACTAACATTAACACTCGGTTAATATATGCTTTGGAAATATTTTACCAAAGCTAGTATTCATGACAAAAACAACAACAACAACAACGGCAGACAAAGAAAACAAACATCCTTTATTGTTGAATTCATTGTTTCGACAATATTCAAACATATTACACAAATTCTCTTAAAAAAAAAACAATAAGCTCAAAACGATTATGAGAATAAATATCTTGAATCCATAATAACAAGAAAAGCTAAACATTTGAGCAAATCGAAGCATAATGAACAATAACACATAAATGTCTTCACATAAATGATCCTGTCTTTGTCTTAACATGTAAACGTAAGTATTTTACAGTACAGACTGATGTTTAAGCAATAGTTTTAAGGCACTTTTCAAACATCAGTTTATATTTGGAAGAGTTTAGATGTGTTTAGAAGTCCCGTCTGAAATTTTCATCTAAAATTAGCATTTTTCTCAGTCTGCTGTGTGTAGTTTCAGTAATTTTACCCTTAGAGTGCAAAGAATAGGTTATTTTCTTTGCCTTCAAAGTAAAATAGCTGAACATAAACATAGGAGGCTGAGAAAAATGCACATTTTAGAGGAAAATTTCAGACGGCACTTAGAGGTTTTCGCATCTGAACTCTTCATTTGGCTCTGTAAACTCTGGTCTGAGATGATCTTGTGGGAAAATGGCAGAATAGACTTCATCTGATGCCATCAATAATCTCCTTTTTAATGTTAAATAAAGTGACCGTGCCCCTGAGAAAGATGTCTGTGATATGAGGAGAACCACTCAATGCACTTCCTTTTTCGATTCATCTGCAACTTCTCCCTGTGAGACAAACAACAACAGCCCAAAAAAATGGCAGCGTGACTTTAGATTCATTCCTGTCATCAGTGGGTCGCAAAATCCTAAAACACTTTCTTTTTCCCACTTTAAGTCTATTATCAAATTCCCTGACTATCACTGATTATAAAGCTGAATTTCAATGACATATATTGACTGTTGTTGTGCTTATATATTAAAAATATAATATTTGTAAAATATGTTAAATTAAAAACGTAATATTAAAATGATTTTAGCTTGAATATATAATTTCGCACGACTTTACTAGCCACTATGGGAACAAATAAGGAAAATTTACCTCAGATTAAAAAAAAAGGGTTGACAGGGTTTCTGCAGGTTTTTACAAAGTCAAATTTAAGAGTTTTTATGACCTTTTTAAGATCATTATGAATGCAAATTCAGACTAATACAGGGTTAAACTAAGATTTTTTTTTTTCTAATGGTCTAGCAGAAAAGGTTTTTACTTGCCCCATCAAAACAACAATCGTATAATGCTGCGGTCACACTGGACTTTTCTCCCCATAGACTTCCATTCATACGCACGCGAATCCGTCAGACTGGAAACGCAAGCTCGTGCGACAAGTTTCGCAGTTCGCTGCGTTCCAAAGTTCAAGCTTGGTGAACTCTGACCTGCGAAATCGCATCACATGACTGCGTGATACCAACCGATGATCAAAACATGACCTCTCTGGTCAGAAATTTAAAATATGGACCAATCGCTCGCTTTTATATATATCTAATCATCTTGTTTAATCCCGCCCCTTTTCACAGAGCCGTACGACAGAATTTCGCATGCTCAAACTCTAGTGTGACCGCAGCTTTAGTTATTTTTTAGCCACATATTTTAAAGAATGCATCAAGCAAACAAACCCTAGTTGTAAACATACTCTTTTTTTCAACATAACATTTCATTAATGTTTATTAATAAATACTAAATAAACTAAACATATGCACATGCAACAGTCTGTCCAGGTCAGTGTCCTGAACCTATATGGTGTATAAATACAGGGAGAACGTTCAAACAAATGTTATTGTAAGGACGATAATCAAACCATAATGGTTATAAAGCTATATAGAATTAGCTACTATAATAGAAGTTATGAATATAGCTTTGTTAAATGTTTTATTAAGATGGATTGTTAGTTATCAGATGAGTGTTTTCCTGATTAAGTAGCCATAGGGACATTAAGACCTAATTTAAGACAATATTTCAGTGAATTTGAGACTTTTTAAGGCCTACAATTCTGTTTTTTAAATGTCGAAATATTTTTTAAGACCACACAGACACCCTGATCTGATGTACTTGCTGTTTGTATGGCTGTGAAGTGCTAAAACTTCCATATTTGATAGCTCATTAGTATATTAAACATTATATCATATAATATATACTATACAGGATATACAGTTGAGGTCAAAATGATTAGTCCTCCTGTGAATTGTTTTTTTCTTTTCAAATATTTCCCAAATGATGTTTAACAGAGCAAGGAAATTTTCACAGTATTTCCTATAATATTTTTTCTTCTGGAGAAAGTCTTATTTGTTTTATTTCGGCTAGAGTAAAAGCAGTTTTAATTTTTTTTAAACCATTTTAAGGTCAATATTATGAGCCCCCTTAAACAATTTGTTTTAGATTGTCTACAGAACAAACCACTGTTATACAATGACTTGCATAATTACCATAACTTGCCTAATTAACCTAGTTAAGCCTTTAAATGTCACTTTAAGCTGAATACTAGTGTCTTGAAAAATATCTAGTCAAATATTATCTACTGTCATCATGGCAAAGATAAAAGAAATCAGTTATTAGAAATTAGTTCATAAAACTATGTATATATATATATAGCATTCTGTCAACTACTTTTTAACACCCATTTCATTTTTGTTTTTATTTTTTTGTACTGAAACACTTACATTGCCTAGCTGCATGTTTCTGCTGACCCAGGTGGGGTATTTCTCCTGCAGGTAGATGGCGCCGAAGCCCAGCACCAGGTTCATGGGATGTAAACTTATGGAGGAGAGCAGACTGGTGGCTTCACAGATCAGAGCCACGTTCATCTTCTCGTCTTTCTGCTGTGGAGGAGGAACATCTGAAGACACGCTGATGCAGAAAGACTCCAGAACCTTCTGGAAAAACGAGTACCTGAAGGAGGACTGCAGTATTTCACTCAGCTTTTTGTTCGCTTTAATCTACAGGAGAGAGAAGACGAGAAAGCATGGTTCAGTTTTGGAAATATCTGTTAATTAACACTTTCTGTATTTTAAGTGTTTTCTGTTTATATACGGTTGTGAATTGTATTATGGGATGTTGATCTCTGCTCTGTTGATTTTAGATGTTGAAAATTCAACTCTACAGTTTAACAAAGTGACTTTTATTGACATTTTAGTAGTTTAAAATAATATTATGTATAAGAAATAATACAATAAATCTGTAAAATAACAGAAAATGCACTGGAAGTTTATTTTAATGTTTTGTAGCGTAATATAAAACACCAACAAAGACAATATATCACTTTAAACTATTAAAAATGTCAATAAAAGTCACTTTTTCTAACTTTTCAAGGTTAAAAATGGTTGGAAGAAATATCATAATATCATAAGAAGTCTCATAATGTGATTCACTAGCAAATATAAACTATAAAAAATAAAAACATGAACCCCAAAATATGATTGGTGCATAATAAACTGCATCTTGTAACAATTGAATATTTGTTATCTTTTGCAGGCAAAGATCTGTAAGGTAACCTGTACTGCATGCTAATGTGTGTATGATAGTGTATGATAATGTATATAATATATAGAAGAAAAAAATTAAGAGATCACTTGAACATTCTCAATTTCTCTGGATATGCTGGATTACTATTGCTATTAGGTATGGGATTGAGTAAAATGTTAATATGTGTTTTATTCTATTCTAAATTCTGCCAAATTTAGAAATGTCCAAATTTCAAATAAAAATAATAACACTTTCTGCTCATTTAAAAGAAATATATCACTTTAAAAAAATGTAACTTTACTGTTGTTAGAAAATTAAATTGAACTAAAAAACATCTTTTTTTATTATTTTGACCAGTAGTCATTTTATTCAGAAAGTGCTTAAAATGTTGATATCTTAATTTTATTTATCTCTCTAGATT
>CAIGQV010019029.1:15427146-15448201 GCA_903798115.1 Danio jaintianensis | reverse complement strand
TCCTTTAAATCCTAAGGCTGATTGATATAGAGATGGAAGAGGTTGAGTGTCCTCTTTCCATTGCAGTCAGGTAAATGAATAACGCCTTTCTGTTTAATATTATTCCATGGCATTAAACAAATCAATCAACAACGTCCACTGTTTAAAGACACCTTACATTAGGATGTATAATCAGCCCTGGGTAAACACAGTGTCATTTCATGGACAGCAGAACATTTCACTAGAAAGTAATCAACTGAGTGCATGGTGTGCGGGCAGAGAGGAACACAATTTGAGATAAAGGATGCGCCACATGCCTACCAGAGCCGCTGGAAACAGACAGGAAGAGCAATCAGCGAGACTGCCATAATGGAATTAGATATACTAAAACTGGCTCTGACAGAGGTCTGGCTTCACCCAGAGATTTCAGACGCATGATGAGCATGTGTGTGACATTTACCATCGGACAATATTAATTTTGTCATGCCCAGTCCCTGTTTATCCAAAGAGATGGGATATAAGCCACCTCATATCCTAATAACTATATAGAGTTGAAGTCTGAATTATTAGCCCCCCCTGCATATTTTTTCCCCCAATTTCTGTTTAACGGAAAGAAGATTTTATTCAACACATTTCTAAACATAATAGTTTTAATAACTCATTTCTAATAACTGATTTATTTTATCTTTACCATGATGACAGTACATGATATTTGGCTAGATATTTTTCAAGATACTAGTATTCAGCTTAAAGTGACATTTACAGGCTTAACTAGGTTAAATTAGGCAAGTCATTGTATAACGATATGGGGGGTTGCTTTGTTCCAAAAATCTAATTAATTTTATTAAACCATTAGAATTACCATATTTTATCCATAACCTACTGAAGATAAAAACAGTAGTTTATAGTTACAGCCTTTGATTTATTTTTCTATTGCATTGTGACCCTTAGGGTGATTACATTATATTAAAGACACAGCAATAGCATCAGATGCAGCAGATTGATTTTTGGGCACCAGGTTAAACTTTCTGGCACATTTACAGCACTCACATATATATATATATAAAAAAACAAAAACGAAGAATAGACTTGGGCCTATTGGTGTGTGTGCACCGCTGCATGCAAGGTTTCTATATTTATAACCACCTCAGAGGATATTGGGGGTTGCAAGTCACTCATTGTTATTTTGAGCTGAAAAGTTTGGCAACCCCTGCTGTAGACAGATAAAAAATTATTCTTAAGGGCACTAATAATACTGACCTTAAAATGGTTTTAAAAAATTAAAAACTGCTTTTATTCTAGTCTAAATAAAACAAATAAGACTTTCTCCAGAAGAAAAAATATTATAGGAAATACTGTGAAAAATTCCTTGCTCTGTTAAACATCATTTAGGAAATATTTTTACAAATTCACAGGAGGGTTAATAATTTTGACTTCAACTGCTTAAAATGCTTACATGAGCTTTAAAAACGCATGCAAAGGATAACATTTTTGATAACATTGTGGAGTCACTGCAAAGTGTAACCATAAATTACGTGTTTTTTGCTACTGGTCAACTATAACCCTGACTACACATCGCCAAGCCTGCAGTGTAACTATTGTGAATGCACACATTGTGATATTGATGCTGAAACGACACATTGTGCAGCCCTACTTCTTATTTTGTCCATACAATATATATCATCACCATATTGCACTAGATGAACAGAGGGTTTACATGCGTGGATCTAGGGGATACGTGTTCAATTTGACTCCATCCCTCCCTCCTACGATACCCTGTGGTAATACCATCCCTCCTGCGTAGTCATGGCAACAGTCCAACACACGCCACCGTTGCTGTATTTAAGTCTTAAATCTTGTTGTCAGCATCAGAATCTCTGTCCCTGCTCCCATTGTCTCGGACAATTAGGTTTTGTTAGTTGCGTGTGGGTTGAAAACTCCCTCCACGCTTTAAGTCAGGTGTCAACCCACATACACACGGCTATGATATCATCTCTGCGCTGCCCACTCTCCATCTCAATAAAAGAAAGAGAGAGAAAAAGTGGAGTACTTACTTTAAGATGTCAAATTCCACTTTCACTGACTATAAAGCTGAATTTACATGATTGGTGTTGAATTTAGCATTTCTGTGATCGCTGAATTTAAATGCAAAATCAAGCAACATTTAGAGAGGGTAATTTTTTTTTATTGCCACCGATTTTGACTTTTCACATTCTTTTTGAGCCATCTGTATTGTTTTATTTTAATTAGCATTACACCCTGCACACCACACCACATATCACCCTGCAGACCAATACTAGTTACTCACTGAAGCTAAGCAAAACTGAGCCTGGTCAGTACCTGGATGGGAGACCACATGGGAAAGCTAGGTTGCTGTTGAAAGTGGTGTTAGTGAGACCAGCAGGGGGCACTCAACTTGCTGTCTCAACTTGAGTCCTAATGCCCCAATATAGTGAATGCCCCGGTGTCCTGGCCAAATTCCTTCCATCGGTCCTTACCCATCATGGCCTTCCAATCATCCCCATCCACTGAATTGGCTCTATCACTGTCTCTCCATTCCACCTATAGCTGGTGTGTGGGGAGCGCACTAGCGCCGTTGTCCTGATGCTGCCGTGGCATCATCCAAGTGGATGCTGCACACTGGTGGTGGTGTGGAGAAACCCCCCTTATGATTGTGAAGTGCTTTGGGTGTATGACCATACATGATAAATGCGCTATATAAATACACATTACATTACACTTGCATATAGAAAGGGCTCATCCAACTCATTTTACCGAAAGTCTAATTGAACAATGCTGCAATCGTATCAATTGCTAAAAAAATTTCAACTTTATAATGATCTTTCTAATGCTATTGTTGAGTCATTCATGTATCAGATATGATTCATTAGGCTTTACATTCAAATGTATTCAGTGTTGACTTCAAATAAATCACAGACCAATGGTTCTTGAGGTCAAAAAGGTAATGAAGAACTAAGATGAGCAAATTTGTGCATATTTTCAAAGCAAAACAACACAAGAAATGCCACAAATATTGCTGCAAATTTTGAGAAAAGTTGACGCAAGATCAGTTATTTTAGGCCACAATATTGGGATTTGTTCCCACAATATCCACAAGTGACTGGTTGAGCCACAGACAGTATATTAACAGGTACAAATGGGAAATGAATTATTTGACAATGAAAAATAGACTAACCATAACAACAGGCAAATCACATGAAAAACTCATTCATTACCCTTCAGCTTAATCCCTGATTCATCAGAAGACGCCACAGCGGAATGAACCTAAACATTATTATTTTTATTTTTTTTAAGAGAGTGTTTTGTATGTCTGTGTTTTATGTCTTTATGTTCATTCATTGTTGTCACTATGTGAGTTTTTTGTGTGGCACTGTTATGAAATGAGGACTCTTGACCGCAAACCAAATCTACCTTCGGGTATAAATAAAGTAACCTAACCTAACCTAACCTAACCTAACCTAACCTAACCAATTACTCTGGCATATGTTTTATGTGACGAATGCCTTACCAGCTGCAACCCAGCACTGGGAAACACCCATAAACTCTCTCATTTACACACTTATATGTAATAAACATGGTATTGATCTTAATTTGCGATGCGGAAATGCTCTTGTTTTTACGATTGTTTTAGAACTTCTGATTCAGTCGCCTATGGGAGAACTGACTAGAAATAATAATTGGTCAAACTACTTGCTCTACAAACAAGCGTGTTCATGACTATACATAAAAAGTAGAATAATACAATAAGAAAATGTCAGTTTGCAACAAAAAAGCTGCTTTTAACGTCTGAAAATCAATGGAAGTGAATGAGACCGGAAGTATCGAGCCAAAAAGATTCCAATGGCTGCTCCCGCTCATACGTGAAGAATAAGGCCAATAGAAAAACTACGTTTTGATAAATGGGAAGTAACATTTAAACTGACAAACAAAAATCCCTGACATTCCATGATTGGACTAATAAAATGTATAAAACTTCAC
This sequence comes from Danio jaintianensis, assembly GCA_903798115.1. Lineage (NCBI taxonomy): Eukaryota > Metazoa > Chordata > Actinopteri > Cypriniformes > Danionidae > Danio > Danio jaintianensis. The sequence goes on along the minus strand of CAIGQV010019029.1, from coordinate 15,444,223 downwards.
AACTTTCAATGCTTGGAATAGATCTTTTAAAATAACAAGAATCCCTAATATTCCATGATTGGACCAAAAATTTTATATAACTCCCTGACTATCAATGCCTGGAATAGACATTATTAAAATAACATAAATCCCTAATATTCCATGATTGGACCAAAAATATGTACAATTCTCTGACTGTCAATGCCTGGAATAGAAGTTTTAAAATAACAAGAATCCCAAATATTCCATGATTGGACAAAAATATATATACTGAACTCACTGTCTTTCAACGGAATAGATCTTTAAAAATAACAAGAATCCCAAATATTCCATGATTGGACAAAAATATATACTGAACTCACTGTCTTTCAATGGAATAGATCTTTAAAAATAACAAGAATCCCTAATATTCCATGATTGGACCAAAAATATATAAAACACCCTGACATTCAATACCTGGAATAGACCTTTTAAAATGTTACAGAAATACCTTGACCTCCGGGAACCCCCGTGGAGCTGAAGTGATCACCACTAACCTGTAGCCCAGAAGCCTGTGGTACCAGGTCACCTTCCGCTTGCGCCCTTTCCCGCATACTCGCTTCTCCTCTAATGTTTTCTGGGCCCTAATCATCCTTCCATTTCCCCTTCTCCACCGGTGTTCTCCTTTCCTAACTTTGGCTTCCTAACTCTCCTCCAACGGCATCCAAAATTGCACAGGTACTTCCACTGGTGCATGCTAGGCTGACATCACTGTTACACATGGCTGCCTCCTAGAGCAAAAGCATGCCTAAAACACACACACCCTCCCTCCCTCCATCCTGCTGCCCATGTAGAACTGAGATCATCAGATAGTTGAGACCTGACGGAGGACACCTGAGATCCTGGAGGCGTGTATGGGGTGTCAGATCCTGTCCTGTCACCAGAGACAGACCAGAATCTCTCACAATCATCAACGCCATCATTACCCCCGGAGAACCAAACCACAAGGTCAGCCCCACGTCTAGCACCCAGAGCTATTTTAAGGTCTATTATGTAACCTAAGTTGACCTTCTGCAAGACAATCCATGGGCGACTTGTTACAAAGGGACACTTTATCCAGTGACCTGTCAGTCTGACTGAGTATTTGACGGACTTTGCTAGGACTGACTGGAGTTGCATTCTAGTGACTAAACAGGATGTGACCTAATTTGGTGACCTCATAGGGTGATGATGTAAAGATTTTTGTGAGAAGCTCTTAGTCCTTAAAGTCTGAATTTAAAAAAAGTGCAAATCTGAATTTTCATCAATGCCAAAAGTCGAGAAAAATTTGTTATAACAAAACTTGTTTTTGGGCGGCACGGTGGCTCAGTGATTAGCACTGTCGCCTCACAGCAAGAAGGTCGCTGGTTCCAGTCCCGGCTGGGCCAGTTGACATTTCTGTGTGGAGTGTGCATGTTCTCCCCGTGTTGGCGTGGGTTTCCTCCAGGTGCTCCGGTTTCCCCCACAAAATATCGTGATAATACCTTACACGCAATTAGTGGTCTTGAAATATGAATGGAAGAGGGTTCTAATTAAATTCTCTCTGGGTCCACGTCCAGATACCGACCGGAGTCCGGACTTTGTGGAGCCTTTGTGTAGAGGTTAATAGTCATGGATCCAAGCTGTCATTGTCTTGTGACGTACACCAGAAAGACTTGTGATTGCTAGACTTGTGAGACTGATTGCTGACAGACCCTAGTGACAGACGAGTCTTCACACTTTACACAATTGATTAAGTTTGATCCTCGCCACTGTCGCCACTGGCTTGCTTGGTTTGGGAATTGTTGAGCTGCGCATCGATGGATTTTAAATTACACTGAACTAAACTGAACTTCAACTGTAAAAACTGGACTGAAACAGAACTTCTTCTTTGTTAAGCTGCTTTGACACAATCTACATTGTAAAAGTGCTATAGAAATAAAGATGAATTGAAAAGATTAACTGAATTGCGCAAACAAGTCTAATATCCGTCTTTTCACCAGTAATGCCAACCAAGTGACCTGAAAGATCTGGAAGCAATCAGTTGGAATTGCTTACAAGAGAGGATTCTCTGATCTTGTAACTCTCTCTCTTTTTTTTTTCTCCTCTATCACACTTCTGCTTCCCTTGGTTTCTCCTTGTGGCTCTCTAACTGGGTCAGTGTGTTCGCTGTGATTCTTCCTGCCCGCGGGACCCTGGCGATCATGCTCTTGAAGGACAGCTTCTCTACCATTACCAACTTCCTCAAGGCTACAGGCGTCTCCAAAACACAATCTTTTCTTCCTCTCCTCGTTCTCAACAGAGCAGCTCGTCCTTGACACAAACCTTTTTTCTCATGCCTCCCTTTTTGCTCGAGAGATTAAGATCTGAGACTTAGCATTCTAAGCGAGAGAAAAAAGATGTGCCAAAGGTAATAAGTGTAACAAAACAACACATACGCGCAGTTCCCGCGAGACCCCCGAGCCTGAGAGGAATCTTGGGCAGATCGGTGATTAGCGCTAATTCAATCTCTGTGCTTTTATCTGAAGCCAGCAGTAGCCTGATAAGAACACGAAGAATAGAACGACACAAGTGTGTATCAAGAAGCAATACAGGACATTCTAGATAAGCATATCACACAGCACATTAACAGCACTTCGGTTTTTGAGGACACGTCTTGTTGTCTGGTTAACAAATTAACAGTTAGTTGAAGTCCCATGAGTCTTTCTATGCATAAGTGTTAGATTTTGAACATGCTATGTTTGCATGGCCATAAAAACAACAGCAATCCCTCTGGGTAGTGCATAGCAATATTGTTGTCGGCTATTCCAATAATGATATTTCTAGCTAAATAACATTTCGATAGAGAAATGTAGCTTTAGCGCTAGTTCTTCTAGGAAGACCTAATGTCACTCATTACGATCAGTTCCAAACAATTGCCACAAGACACAAAGAATATAAAAGCAGTCCATTCATTCATTCATTTGCTTGCAGATACTGACACAGACGTCGTCCACCATCCTAAGTCCTATGTTTTGTTAAATAATACTCTTGTCAAATAAATGTATTTCAATATCATATTTATCTCCCTGGTCTTTCTAGTTGAAATACAAATTTATTCTATTAGCTATTTCTTTTATATCGTTTATTTGTGTAAGGATACCACAATAAACATATAGATATTTTTCTGATATATTTAATATAATTTAGACTAAATATTAGACTTTAACATACAATTTTTATTGGCTATTGTCATTTTCTTCTCTTGTCTCTACTCCTGCCATTAGCATTTATTTTCAGTTCTAGAATTGCACTAGCCAATAGCATAATAGCACCTATAAGGGAGGCGGGGAAAATAGTATGTCTCCATCTAATCGGTGTAATTTGTATAAACAACCCATGTATGCAACATAGAAATGCCTGCCACATAAAATACATGTAATTAAATGCACCTCACTGCGAAACAGATATTGCATACACTATTTTTTGCGATAATAATTTTTCTTTGATATATTGTGCAGCCCTACTTCTATACATAACATGTTTCTGTTGGGTCCAAGTACCTTTTTTTGCACAGTAGTGGCATTAAATTGATATTTAATATCTCTTGTTTAAATACTATGAACAGCAGCTACGCTAATTATTTTCTTTGTTCTCTATTTTCACTTGGGGATGCTCATCCTGAGGCCTCTAGACATTGTGCAGCACCATTGATATGATCCAAGACCTGTGAAGAGATGATGTCAACCATCGAGGACCTCAAGGACAACACATACGAAGAGATAATGCCAATCATAGAGGACTTCTAGAGGTATCAATAATCCTGGACCAGGCCGTATCCTGAGCAGATGCTGTGGCGGTCCTGGAGGAGTGGAGAGCATGAGAATGATTCCTGAAAGACCCCAGCGACAGACAAGTCTCTGCATTGATCCCATGAGCCAGCCTGAAAACCCGCTGATGACCTACTCACACCTGCAGCTTCTCCATGATGAACGTCCAGCGTTCTCCATCCTCCGGTGCATTGACTGCAGCTCTGCACAAGAAGTTTGGCCAGAGGAGAAATGGTCGTGCCCAACTGAGCCTGGTTTCTCTCGAGGTTTCGTCAATTGGTGAAGTTTGTTCCCCGCCACTGTCGCCACTGGCTTGCTTGGTTTGGGACTTGTGGAGCTGCGCATCGATGGATTTGCTCTTTAGTGTTTGGACTTTCAGCATTGAAAATTAAACCACACTGAACTGAACTTCAACTTTGAAAACTGGACTGACACAGTTTCAATTGACTAGAACTTCTATGTTAAGCTGCTTTGACACAATCTACATTGTAAAAGTGCTATAGAAACGAAGATGCATTGAACTGAATTAAATTAAAACCAATAATAAACAAACAATCACCCTTATACTCAAAGATTTAGTTAATTTGGATAAACGTATCTACTAATTCAAAGTTTTCAACGGACCTCTTTTGTGGTCCATTGACCCTGCTCCTGTGGTCAATGAATAATTGCTTGTAAAATCTTCCAGATGGCTCTAGTGATTCTGTATGCTACATACACATGTATTCCTCCCAAAACAAAGTGCTCATATCAGCATTAAACCTGCTGCTAAAATTCACCATTTTCAAACTTTGCAAGCTGCTGTCCCAAGGCAAGGACGTAGTTTCTAAACCATTACATCTACGCTAATGTTTTCTGAATAAATGTGTTAGTTATTCAGTGTTGTATGTGTTGGGGCAGAATTCGCCTCAGGTCAGGGACTTTTTGTATTTATTTATATGTGTGTGTGTGTGTGTGATGTTGTTGTTGTGACTGTTTTCATGTGTGTGCCGGATGGAGACACATTTCTCTTATTTGCCCCTGAGCTCTGTCACTGACACACAGCCACTGACAATGGCAGGAAAACTACACACAAACACACACACACACACACATGCACAAACTCAGCACATACATCACACTTGTGATCGGATCATGGGGAAGAAATGGAAGTAAGATGTAGGTGTACATATCCGTGGGCAGATCCAATTATAAATGGGTGTTTCCTTCATTGGACCGAACGTTTAATTGGAAATAACAGAGAAATATTCAGTGACCTTGCGATATCTTTGCATTTTTTTTCCTCAAATCTCAAGTCTCTTACAATAACAGTAAGATCAGATGGCACTGGAATCTGCAATGGGTACTTCAAACGTGACATTTTCGCACATACAGAACAAACTTTCCTGCTATCTTTCTCAGGATCTCGCCTTCATTCTTGAAGACCCAGATAACGCCTGATTCACTGACAGATAAAAGATCAGCGCATCTTCAGTGATTGCTTCAGCTAGCTTAACTCTGATAACAGCATATAGGAAATGCATAATAAAAACGCATGCAAATTCTGGATCGACTGCTTACTGGGAGAATGCATTTTTAGTGCATGTTTATTTGCACTAGTGCCACTTATGGATCTATTAGTTTTGCTAATGCATGGTACCACATTTAGTCAAATTCTTTTTGACAGGAGTATTGATGGTATTGTGTATAAAAAGTACAGAACTCAATTCCATTAGTCAATTACTGTAGCATTGCATTGGAAATATACTACACTCTTTAAAATGCTGGGTTGTTGTAACATTGGGTTAAATATAGACAAATCCAACCACTAGGTTAAAAAGTGTAATTTAAATTTAACTGAAAAAAAAAAAACACACAAAAAAAACATTTGGTATGTCCATATTTGACCCAACAACCCAGCATTTTTTTTTATCGGTAATAAACTAGACCATACATAAGTCCATACAGACAGTCTCAGTTTTCTTATTCTATCCACAATAAAATAAAATAAAATAAATAAAATAAAATAAAATAAAATAAAATAAAATAAAATAAAATAAATATAAAATAATATAAAATAGGGAAGGGCATCCGCTGCATAAAACATATGCTGGATAGGTTGGTGGTTCATAATTTCGCTGTGGCGACCCCAGATTAATAAAGGGACTAAGCCGAAAAGAAAATGAATGAATGAATAAATAAAAAATATATAAAATAAAATAAAAAATAAAATGAAATTAATTTAATTTAATTTAAACACACATATCCTCTGAAAATGAGGAAAACTAAATCAAATAAATAAATGAAGCTAGGTTACAAATAAATGAGTAAATAAGAGTAAAAAAAAACTGTTTGAATAGATGAAAGACAACCCAGCATTTTTTTGGTAATAACTACCAAGGATGGCTTGAAAAACCCAATTTTATGTGCACTAATGCTACTTATGGATTCACTTACACATTATTCATTGCATAGTACCACATTAGTTTACATCCATTGAAAGTATTGTGCATAAAAAGTACAGAACTCCCATCCTGCTGGTATAGCGGTCAGACAGGAAGCCTGGGCTTTTCCCGCTTGAATTCCCCAAACAACAGAGCGCAGATATTTATATCCATAACCACCCAACCTCCCGCTGCGACACACACTTTCCCTCCACACTACACTAATGACTGTCATCCCTCAGAAGTCATTTGGTCCGTCCTGTCTTTGCTCTGCGTTCCCTCTGCATTAGACACATTTGCGAGAGTGTTTGTGTGTCCTTTTCTCCTGACAGTCTGTTCCCCAATGCTTCTTTTAATCCCTCTACTTATAGGTAGAAGTACAGTCGAAGTCAGAATTATTAGCCCCCCTGTATATTTTCCCCCCAATTTCTGTTTAATGGAAAGAAGATTTGTTTGTTTGTTTGTATACTTTGTTGTCCCTCAAGGGGAAATGTTCTGTGGACTCACAGAGCACTTCAGCAAGTTCTGACACAATAAAAATGATCAAAACAAACATGCAAAAGAATTACATACACAAAGAAAAACATATCCACACTATCGATCAGTGTTCAACAGTCTGATTGACACTGGGATAATTCCGCTTCCAGCAGAAGGTTCTGCATCTTCTACCAGAAGGTAAGACATCATAACATGGGAAGAGTACATGAGATGGATTCTTCAGAATTCTTTTCGCTTCACTCAGAGTGCATTGCTCGTAGAGTGTTTGAATACTGGTAAAGGTTTCTGATCCTATTAGTCTCATAGCAATTCTGATAATGTTAAACATTTTTGATTTCAGATTAACAGAAAGATCACCATACCTGATGACACTCTCAAATACAGCCTGATAAAATAAGTACATGATTTTCTTGTCAACACCATAGAACCATAACCTTCGTAGAAAATAAAGTCTTTGGTGAAGCTTTTCACAAATCCAATTTACGTGAGTGTCCCATGTAAGAGACCTATCTATGTAAATTCCCAAATACTTGTATGACTGTACCTGAGTGATTTCTTGATTTTGTACAAACTTGGGATCAAAGATTATTTCCTTTGTTTTTTTCATATTTACTTGTAAAAAGTTTTCATCACACCACTTAACAAACGAATCAATTTTGAAAAAATAAACAGAAACAGGATCTTGTTTTTTCAGCCAACTTAAAATGACCGTATCATCTGAGTATTTAAGAATAAAGTTCTGTGAGTGCCTGCTTGAGCACTTATTAGTATATAACGTAAACAGAAGTGATGAGCTCACACAACCCTGAGGGACACCAGAACTACTGTATTTAACTTGGGACAAACTGTTATTTACATTGACTGCCTGAGTTCTGTTTGTTAAAAATGATTTCTAATCATAATAGTTTTAATAACTCATTTCTAATCACTGATTTCTTTTATCTTTGCCATGATGAAAGCAGATAATATTTGACTAGATATTATTCAAGATACTAGTATTCAGCTTAAAGTGACATTTAAAAGCTAAACTAGGTTAATTAGGCAAGTTAGGGTAATTAGGGTAATTTGTTCTGTAGACAATCGAAAACAAGTATTGCTTCAGGGGGCTAATAATATTGACCTTAAAAATTAAAACTGCTTTTATTCTAGCCGAAATAAAACAAATAAGACTTTCTCCAGAAGAAAAAATATTATAGGAAATACTGTGAAAATTTCTTACTCGGTTAAACATAATTCAGGAAATATTTGAAAAAGAAAAAACAAATATGATTAATAATGACTTCAACTGTCTATGACATTACAGCGTGTGTGTGTGTGTGTTCACATCACAACATAAATTTTCTGTAAAAAAACTTTTTATAATAAAAATAATACTTTTCTCTCAAGTCCATGTTGCCCAGTCCCTCTATATCTTTTCTCAGGTCTGCAGCCTCTCGCCTTCCCCCTTAACTCTCTCTTCATCAACGTCTCGCCTTCCCTTTCTTTCCGTCTCCTTTCCCTCTTATCAGGGTCAAACTTCAGCGGAGCAGCTGCTGCGGGCCACAAGCACCTCGTCCTTCACCACATGAGAGAGCAAAGACTCTCTCCGCCTCCATCCCTCTGTCCTACATACATCTCAATCCCTCCCTCCCACTCATCCCTTCACATTTCCTCCTTTCCCAGTCATGTAACTATGCTTAGGAATATTTAGATTAGGGCTACACAATATATGGTTTCAGCATCAATATCACAATGTGTGCATCCGCAGTTGTCTTGACTTTATAGTTGATTATATAGTGGATTATAATCAATGCAGAGTTTAATCATAATAGTTTAGTTTAGTTTATTCAACTTATAGAGCACTTTCAAAACAGCTAGGGCTGACCAAAGTGCAAATGACAACAATAAGAGGTGAAAAAAAATACAAATAGCAATAACTGCTTAATGAAGCAACGAAGCATGATGGGGTAAAGGTTTTTCATCTGCATGCATTTTTAAAGAGATGCACCCAAAAATGTAACTTTTCCTACTATTTTCAATACACCCTTCACTTGTTTCAAACATTTATGAGTTTCTTTGTTTATGTTGATCACAAAAATAAGATATTTTAATAATTCATAAACATTTGAAACAAGGGAGGGGTGAGTAAATATCGAGTCAATTTTCATTTTTGGGTGAACTATCCCTTTAAAGGTGCTGTATGTACGTTTTTGACTCTTCTAAAGCATAAAAATACCATAATATGTTTGCAGATATTTAAGAAACATGCTAAGCGAACATTTTTGTTTATCTGAAAAACAATGCTGAAGTCAGATATTCTGCTTTGAAAATGTGCGTTACATGCTGGAACATCTGAAGCACAGAATATGCACTCACTCACGAAATGGTAAGGTTTATAATCTAATTAATACATATTAAACCTCTTGAACATTATTAAATGTAGATGCTGAATCACTATGTGTTGGCTTGCACTGATTCACAGTTCTAAAGTTCAATTTCAAACAGTTTATTTTATTTTCAAGATCTGAGGTGAACTATCTGCTGCTGCTTTCAGATGTATGGCAATAAATGTCATGTAAAATGGCATTCAAACTCACATTAAGCAGATGAGGTGTACCTGAGGTGATCATTGTCAGTTTTCTGTTGTTCACCTGTGAGAAATAGAAGCCGTTTCTAATATATCAATTCGAGGTGTTGGTTAGAACAAAAACTCCTTTTAATATGGAGAATTGCCATTGCTTTTAGTTAGAACACGGTTTAAATCAGCCTTTAGGCTCAATCGTCAGACTTGCTTCTGTTGGTCCTCAATCTGGCAACCTGCGCTTGCGTTTGTTTTGATCCAGGAATGCAATACCTAGTTCAACCACTGGGTGACAAACTTACATACTGCACCTTTAAGGCCTGCACTGTACAAAAAGCTGGGTTCCACACAATTCCTTCATGTTGCCCCAACAAAAATTGATCAAGTTAACTTCATCGTACAAATTTAAGTGGATTGAACATAAAACAATTAAGTTGTCCGAAGGAAACTTAAGAACTGTGTTGTTTAAACTCATTTTAAATAAGTAGTTTTAACAAGCAGCAAAATTCCTTTTTTGAGTGTGTGACTGTGTGAACATTTCAATATTTCAGAGTTAAAAACATCTGTTAAAAACATTTCAAGATACTAGTATTGAGCTTGAAGTGACATTTAAAGGCTTAACTAGGTTGATTAGGCAAGTTAGGGTAATTAGGCAAGTCATTGTTTAATGATGGTTTGTTCTGTAGACAATCTAAACAAATATTGCTTAAGGGGGCTAATAATATTGACCTAAAATGGTTTTAAAACAATTAAAAGCTGCTTTTATTCTAGCTGAAATAAAACAAATAAGACTTTCTCCAGAACGAAATAGGAAATACTATAAAAAATTCCTTGCTCTGTTCAAGATCATTTGGGAAAAAGAAAACAAATAATAATAAATTTGACTTCAACTGCAGAAATACAAAATATCATATCAATCTCAGATTTTTCCAATATTGTGCAGCCCTAATTTAGACACTTCCACTAGAAAATGAGACAAAAATACAGATTTTTTTTTTTTTTGGTTGCAGAGACAGTGCAGCGGGTGCAGGATCTGTGGGTGGTATGGCTTTGGATCCGAGTGCTCCTGGGTAATCGCCTCACGCTCTATTCATTTCAGTCTCTCCTGCTTTCTGACACTTTCTCCTGTTAAAGATCCTCATGCGTAGCGACACCAGCTTCCTGACACACATTTTACATGCCTTCAACTCACTGAGAGACTGAAGAGGGGGATTCTTTTAAAAAGCAATTCAATGAAGCAATTGACTGAAGATATAAAAGCGAATTCGATTTTCCAATTATGTGGAGGAAATATTAAGTGGTGCTCAATGACACTATAATAGAGTAAGATAATATAATTATATTATTCATTCATTCATTCATTTATTCATTCATTCATTCATTCATTTTCCTTCGGCTTAGTCATGTGGGGGACTGTGGGGGAAACCGGAGCACCCGGAGGAAACCCACGCCAACACGGGGAGAACATGCTCAGAACTCCACACAGAAATACCAACTGGCCCAGCCGGGACTCAAACCATTAATTATAGTATGCATTTGCTAAGATGCCTTTTGCATATTCTTATGCAATTGCTAGACTATTTTGATGGTTTTTATGACATTGCCAGTGTGTTTAGTTGCTTACTTAGTCAAAATAGTCATCCGCAAATCTCTATGATATTCTGTTCTCTAGATATGGCTTGGGTCCCTGTTTCAGTGCAAGTTTATGGGACATTTTATCCACGCAAATATGATCTGAATATCAAAAGAATATAAAAAAAAGTATATAAAATATAAAAAAAGGTCATGTGATTTTGTTATAAGAGATCATGTGATGGTAAAAATGTGTGTGAATGGACAAACCAGCAGGCTGAGCACAATGTAAAACATCTGAAATGTTGTTTTGGTCATTCTAAAACGCCAGTATTAGTGTTATTATATCATTAATTACGTCCAGAATAGTCAAGAGCGTCTGTGCTCAGCTTCTGACGCCTTCAAACGCCACCAAGTGTTCATCGCGTGTTAGGATTGTCTTCTGAGTCGTCGTTTATTAAAGAAAGAAAAGACTCACGCAGCTTCTCCTACTGCAGCAAATTTAGATTTTACTTTTGATATTTGGCGCCAGTTCATCAGGAAGTGACGATTTTGTTCTCTTTGACTCATTGGATGGAAACGCTGCTTTATTCGCATGTCTTATATGTGATATTCCAGTTATATGCATAAATTTAATTCACATCTTTGGATGGAAACATAGATGATGGTTTGATCTGTAGATAATCGAAACAAATATTGCTTAAGGGGGCTAATAATATTGACCTTAAAATGGTTTTAAAAAAATTAAAAACTGCTTTTATTCTAGCAGAAATAAAACAAATAAGACTTTCTCCAGAAGAAAAAATATTATAGGAAATACTATAGAAAATTCCTTGCTCTGTTAAATATCATTTAGAAAATATCTAAAAAAAAGAAAAAAGGAACAAAATTATGAATAATTTTGACTTGTACATCAATGCTCGTCCAAGCAAACAGCAAAATAATCTCTGCTGATAAATGGATCCATTATCTTTTAAAGCACAGCATCTCACATCAAAGTGAATCCTTGCGGGTAAAGCATACAGACGGCGGCTACTTTTTTAATGCAGTAAATAACTGTGATTTGGTCTCAGATGTTGACATTCAATGCGGGACATGATAATGCTGCATTATGTGCATCTAAAATGTGTTGTTTGAATGGCTTGGTGGCGCAGCAGAAACAGCTGTGACACATTTCCTGGTGTTTTGAGGGAGAGGTTCGGACCCCCTGCAGGTTCTGTGTCCTTCCCTTGACTGTCTGTGACCCGACAAACACACACACACACACACACATTCAGTCTGCCTTCTGGCCAACAACAATCACAGGAAACCAAGTCAGGTCGGCCCCTCAGAGTTTAGTAACAACAACACCACATACACTACGACTAAATGATATAGCTAAAACAACATCTTGATTAGGGTTGCTTGATATTGGACAAAAACTGACATTGCGATATTTAGTTTGTCTGCGATATACACTTTATTAGGTACACCTTACTAGTACCGGGTTGGACCCCCTTTTGCCTTCAGAACTGCCTTAATCCTTTGTGGCATAGATTCAACAAGGTACTGAAAATATTCCTCAGAGATTTTGGTCCATATTGACATGATAGCATCATGCAGTTGCTGCAGGTTTGTCGGCTGCACATCCATGATGCGAATCTCCTGTTCCACCACATCCCAAAGGTGCTCTATTGGATTGAGATCTGGTGGCTGTGGAGGCCATTTGAGTACAGTGAACTCATTGTCATGTTCAAGAAACCAGTCTGAGATGATTCGCGCTTTATGACATGGCGCGTTATCCTGCTGGAAGTAGCCATCAGAAGATGGGCACACTGTGGTAATAAAGGGATGGACATGGTCAGCAACAATACTCAGGTAAGCTGTGGTGTTGACACGATGCTCAATTGGTACTAATGGGCCCAAAGTGTGCCAAGAAAATATCCCCCACACAATTACACCACCACCTGAACCGTTGATACAAGTCAGGATGGATCCATACTTTCATGTTGTTGATGCCAAATTCTGAGCCTACCATCCGAATGTCGCAGCAGAAATTGAGACTCATCAGACCAGGCAACATTTTTCCAATCCTCTATTGTCCAATTTTGGGGAGTCTGTGCGAATTGTAGCCTCAGTTTCCTGTTCTTAGCTGACAGGAGTGGCACCCGGTGTGGTCTTCTGCTGCTGTAGCCCATCCACCTCAAGATTCGACGTGTTGTGGATTCAGAGATGCTCTTCTGCATACATCAGTTGTAATGAGTGGTTGTTTGAGTTACTGTTGCCTTTCTATGAGCTGGAACCAGTCTGGCCATTCTCCTCTGGCATCAACAAGGCATTTGCACCGACAGAACTGCCGCTCACTGGATATTTTCTCTTTTCGGATAAACGAATATAACAAAAGTCTACCTTATGAAAAAGTGCTGCTCTAGTAACAGCTTTTGTACCTTTATTTCCGAGAGTGAAAACTAATCCTTTAACATTATAAGTGGACCCCAAGGAACACATTAAAATAAAATAAAAAATACTTGTTATGACCCTTTAAAGCATTGTTTTGACACTGGAATCATGAAAATCTCTAACAACTCCCAACCCGACCAAACTGTGAGCACATCAGAGCTCATAAAAAACACACACAAACTGTGAATACTGTATATGGAGTGTGTGAAGGCTCTGCACTGCATGCAATGTTCAGTCACGTTATATATCTATACAGTTAAAGTCAGAATTATTTGCCTGGCAATTTCTCTTTCCTTTTTCAAATATTACCCAAATGATGTTTAACAGAGCAATAATTTTTCACAGTATTTCCTATAATATTTTTTCTTCTGGAGAAAGTCTTATTCGTTTTTATTTTGGCTAGAATAAAAGCAGTATTTATATTTTTAAAAGCATTTTAAGGTCAATATTATTAACCCCCTCAAGCAATATATTCTTTGATTGTCTACAAAACAAACCACTGTTATATAATGACTTGCCTAATTAACCTAATTAACCTAGTTAAGCCTTTAAATGTCACTTTAAGCTGAATACTAGTATCTTGAAAAATATCTAGTCAAATATTATGTACTGTCATCATGGCAAAGATAAAAGAAATCAGTTATTAGAAATGAGTTATTAAAACAATTATGTTTAGAAATGTGTTGAAAAAATCTTCTCTCCGTTAAACACAAATTACAGGAGAGGTAATAATTCTGACTTCAACTGTATATATATATATATATATTGCTATCGTGACAGTAGTGTGTGGTTCTGCGAGTGGGAGTGGAAGCGTGTGGGATCAGTCTGTATAATTACATATATAACTGTGACGGTGAAGTCTTTGTGAGTCGTATGAGAGATTAAGAGCATCATCGGGTGCATGTAGGAGGACTGAAACCCACTCCTGCTGTACAGAAACCTCCTCTCTCTCTGCAGTCTCTGTTCTCCTCCTCTAGCTGCTGAGACCTCCATAATTAACCCGCGGAGGAGGCATCGGAAACACGCATCTCTGACCCGTCCATCTGCTGAAAATAGAGCCGGAGCAGAGATCAGGGGGAGATGGACGCCGCTGGACTCAACACCTACACTATAGGACGAGGAGCAAAAGGCTAATCTGTACTAACCTCTCAAAAAGACCAGGGTCAGTGTAAAAAAACAAACAAAAAAAAGTTATTAAAAAAACAAGACTACAAAGTTATTAAAGCTCAACTGGAGCCATTAGAAAGTTATATGCAATAAGATACAAAAATAAAATTCTTGATATACTAAAATAACAGATATAAAAACAAACACTATTCTGATATGTTAAAAATGACCAAAAATATAATTCATTCATTCATTTTCTTTTCGGCTTAGTCCCTTTATTAATCTTGGGTCGCCACAGCGGAATGAACCGCCAACTTATCCAGCATATTTTTTACGCAGCGGATGCCCTTCCAGCTGCATGTGTTTGGACTGTGGGGGAAACTGGAGCACCTGGAGGAAACCCACGCCAACACGGGGAGAACATGGAAACTCCACACAGAAACGCCAACTGACCCAGCCGAGGCTTGAACCAGCGACCTTCTTGCTGTGAGGTGAACGTGCTACCCACTGCGCCACCGTGCTGCCCCCAATAATATAATAAAGAATATAAATGTTTTAGAAATATTATAGTGAACAAAAAAGAAAATGCTAAAAGAACTAAACTAAATGCTTTCAAACTATTAATGTTTGAAACACCCTATATTCCTAAAAAGCAAACCCACGATGGTTAAAAAAAGGTTAAAAATTAAAATTTCAGGTAATCTAGAAGAACCTAAAAATCACTGGATAACCAACTAATCGGCTCATAATTAGTCAACCATTCAGCCATGACCCAACAATGTTTTTATTTGTATGATGTGTCCAGATCATTCTTTTTTTATATAAATAGGAAATTATTTTGTTAAACAGATTAAATGTATAATTTTTTAATCCATTCAGCCGATCTCTGGGTCTGTCTTTTAGCTTAGCGTAGCATAAATCATGGAATCAGATTAGACCATTAGCAGCAGTTTTGATAGCATTCCTGTTTAAAGCTTTACTCTTCTTTAGTTACATCTTTTACTAAGACCAATAGACAATGAAAAGTTCAATTTTGAAAAGTTTTGAACGAGATGCTAATGGTCTAATCCGATTCAATGAGTTATGCTAAGCTAAGCTAAAAGTGCTCCTGCCAGACCCAGAGATCGGCTGAATGAATTAAAAAAAGAGGTAAAAACTGTTTAACTCTGGGGGAGCTGTAAAATGAGCCTATTTCCAAAGAAAATGTATTAAAAAAATATATATATATAAATAATCAAAATAAATCAAGCAAATTGAATTTTTTATAATAATTGTTAAAATGAAACTTGAAATGAACGAACCAATGAACGAATGAATGAATGAACAAACAAATGAAGAAATGAAAGAACAAATGAACGAATTAACGAACGAACAAACAAACGAACGAACGAAACAGTAAAATGGCAAAAACCAAAATGATCAGAAAAAATGGTCAATCACAGTTTAATTCAAATGAATCCGACATTTGAATTTATAAAGCTCAAGTTTTTAGGTTAAAAAAACACCTTATATTGCTAAAAAAAAAAATCACTAGATAATCAACTAATCAGCTGATAATAATATTAATAATAATAATAATATGAATAGCTTGACATCCTATAATTCTAAAAATGATACTTGTGTTGCAAAAATAGGGGCTCAGTGATTAGCACTGTCGCCTCCCAGCAAGAAGGTCGCTGGTTCGAGTCCCGGCTGGGTCAGTTGGCATTTCTGTGTGGAGTTTGCATGTTTTCCCCGTGTTGGTGTGGGTTTCCTCCAGGTGCTCCAGTTTCCCCCACAGTCCAAACACATGCGCTATAGGTGAATTGAATAAACTAAATTGGCTGTTGTGTATGAGTGTGTGTGTGTGAATGCGAGAGTGTATGGGTGTTTCTCAGTACTGGGTTGTGGCTGGAAGGGCATCCACTGCGTAAAACATATGCTGGAATAGTTGGCAGTTCATTCCGCTGTGGCGACCCCTGATTAATAAAGGGACTAAGCCGAAGGAAAATGAATGAATGTAATTTTCCAATAAAAAAATTTATTTCAAAGATGCATAATTTCAGACAGGATTTTTTTATCATGCTAACTTTCTGACAGCTAAAGAACAAAATGATCACGTATCATAAAATAAAACACTCATGTTCTTCATTTTAAAATAATAAATATAAGATAAAATGTATAAAGACTCAGCACTCAATAATCAATTGTGGACAGTCCCTCCAGCATCATGCCTCATCTCTGCTCTCAGACTGATTGAATGCTCTTAACCACCGGTTTTGAGCTGGAAAATTAACCCTTGACATCATGAAATGTAAATAAACATCTATTATCCATGTCAAAAGCCCACGCTGATGACCTGCAGCTCCGGGTTTTCGTTCAGACAACAAATAATCCAGCAATCCAATCCCTGCATGGCCCAAAACACTGTAACAGATGGCTGTGCTGGTAATGAACAGGTAAACGCTGGAAACAGCCGTCTAATGCATGTCAGGACCCTAAATCCTGAAAGCAGGAGCGCTTCTGCTCTGGCAGGACGTGAGGGGTGTCCTGCTCCTGCTTTTACACCTCAGCTCCTGCAACACTAATTCAATTAATCATTCACTAAATGAGGCCAGAGTCACTGAAACCTTGTGCTGACAGTTCATAGAGGACTCAACCCTCACACACACACACACACACACACACACATATAGACAGACATAGACACATGA
>CAIGQV010019029.1:15411263-15425105 GCA_903798115.1 Danio jaintianensis | reverse complement strand
TACCCCTACCCCAACCCTCACAGTAATGTAAAAAACAGTAATTATACCGAGAATTATTCACATTATTTATTAAATTGTATTTTATTAACGTCTACTCCTACCCCAACCATCACAGTAATGTAAAAACAGTAATTATACAGAGTATTATTAATATTATTTATTAAATTACCCATTAAATTGTATTTTATTAACGTTTACCCCTACCCCAACCCTCACAGTAATGTAAAAACAGTAATTATACAGAGTATTATTCATGTTATTTATTAAATTACACATTAAATTGTATTATATTAACGTCTACCCCTACCCCAACCCTAAACTCAACCATTACAATAATGTAAAAACAGTAATTATACCGAGTATTATTCATATTATTTATTAAATCACCTATTAATTGTATTTTATTAACGCCTACCCCTACCCCAACCATCACAATAATGTAAATATATTAATTACAGTTGTACGGTGTCACAAAAATGATGCTATACTGATGTGAGTATCCACAGCTGTATCCCTTCTAGACTTTACCGCAGGCCCCTAGTGGACAATTCTGAGGTAACTACAGTAAGAGTAGCAAACGGTAGCGGATGAAATCCTCTAATATTCCATTAACGTGAATGAATAAAGCTGTGCTAGACCTGAGCAGGTTGGATTACAGGTGGACAGAACTGCTCCAGCAATCAGTCAAATTACTGCGTAAGGATTCAGATCATGAATAAAACTCCCTCCGTCGCATCATCTACTAAAAACGCCAGCCAGTAATCCCAGTACATGCCTGTGTAAATGCAGAAGCACGAGTACAGGGACAGCATGTACCCTCAACTCCACGTATTCATCTTAAATTATGCAAAAATCAAAGTTAAGCCCAATTGTGTGTGAATACAGGCACCCTCTAATGGTAACAGTTATTTCCCTCTATTTGTTATAATCACACTTGATAAAAACAGTCTGCAGAAACACTTTGACATTCTCCCTTTGTAGGTGTCATCAGAGGGGGAAAACCCCGCCCATTAGTGACAATCTCTCCCTCATTAGCATAAACAGCCCTAAGTGAGAAGCAGTCTGCTGAAAATAATGTCAGCGACTATCAGGATTATAAATGTGGAGTTTAAAGATGCACGTACAGTTTTTCCCAGAGATTACGTTAGTCCTGTTTTGAATCTGCCACTATGCTGACACACAGGCATTTGTAGCTCCGCCCTCTTTATTTAGAGGATTTTAAAGCGACAGTCACCAAAATGGCACAATTTGGGTGAAAGTCTGAAAGGGTCAGTTTCAAAGAGGTATAAAACATTATTTGTGTGGTATTTTGAGCTGAAACTTCACACTCTAGGGGCATCTGAGACTTATTTTACATCTTATAAAATAGGGCATAATAGGTCCCCTCTATAGGATTTCTGAGAGGACTTAATATTCTGTATGCGTCACTGTGTACAAATGAAAAACCTGACAGTTTCTGTGTATTTCAAGTCTGAATGTGTAAACCATGTTTCTAATCTTTTATTTAACAAACAAGATCGGTTTTGCTCCTAAAGCAACTTTACTGATCTGAGACAACACCAATCCCTCATACTAATAGGTCAGAAATGCAAGATTGAAATGTTTTAAACACATAAATATGTATTCTGAGAAAATAAGGCACAAATTGTGAGATATAACCTTCAAAACCTTCTGGAATAAAGCCATCACAGAACTTCGAATAGATTTGTAATGGATTAAATGGTTAGAATGGAAATTATATTGGTTTAATGGAAACTCTACTGGTAATTTTAGTCACACTTTATTTTAAGGTACAATACTCAGGCCCATAGCCAGCCTGGTGAAAGGGGTGGTTCTTTTTTTTCAAAAAGAAACTCTTTTTATAGTTATTTGCTTCATTTTCTATTTAATTTTTTATAATTAATATAATTCATTTTTATTTTAAATTTTCTATTAAATACTGCATTTTAGTGACATTTAAGCACCATTTTTTTGCTGGATTAGCTGGATTGTCAGATGGTCATCATAACCACAGTTTTTGATGTACCAAAAAATAGGAATCTGTTAAAGTTTTAAATTAAAAACTGTTGCCTATTGTCATTTATTAGACAAATAACAAACTGGCCAGCACATTCAACTTTCCACAGTCCAAATTTGGCCATTTGAATAATAAATTAAATTAAGTAAATAATAATAAATTAAATAAGTAAATTTGAAAAGTCATGGATGACAACAACAGTCTAATTGGTATTGGTAAAAAAACTTTAATATGGGCCGCTTTTGGTGCTTCAAACCTTTTAATTGGTCTTAAAGCCTTCTTCGATGGGTTATTATCATAAATTAATTATGGCATAGCAGTCAAAGTCATATTTGGGACAAATTCTGGACCTTTGTCAGATTGGGTGGGTCTTTCGAACCACCCGAACCCCCCCTGGCTACGGGCCTGATACTGGCTATTAATAAACCATTAACTATGACTTTTGCCTTAATAAACTCCTAATTTATCTTATCAATAGTTAATAAAGTAGTTGTCTTTAGTTATTATGGATTTAGAATAAGATGACACAGAATATGTACTTAATAAGTAATAATAAACAGTCAATATCTTAATAATGGGGAGGCAATAATCCACTAGTTAATGAGAAAAGGTTCTTAAACTAAAGTGTTACTGTACTTTTTTGCCTTCTATTTGCAGCATGTTAAGGTCAATAAATCATAATGTAATATGTCACAAAATGCATCAAAAGACACCATTAAAATGTGCTGGTTTTAATGGTTAAAATTTGATGGCTTGTAATGGATTTCAATGAAGAAATTTGTATTTGAAACTTTTAGACTATCCTGTGATGCTTTCTATTGTTTTACTACAGAAGTTATATTGTTATTTTTTTAATTAATGTTAACAATATTGTTAAATTATAATATATATTTAGATTTTTTATACAGTCTATGGTTTTTGTCAACAGGGAATTTTAGTCAAAAAGCTTATAATTACACTTTACCGCTTACATTTTAGTGAAAAACTTCCCAATCCACAATCTGTGACATAATGATCATTACATGAGCTGCAAATGCAAATACAATACTTGTTTGTATTATTAAGCCACAAAAAAGGAAG
This sequence comes from Danio jaintianensis, assembly GCA_903798115.1. Classification (NCBI taxonomy): domain Eukaryota; kingdom Metazoa; phylum Chordata; class Actinopteri; order Cypriniformes; family Danionidae; genus Danio; species Danio jaintianensis. The sequence continues at coordinate 15,422,008 of CAIGQV010019029.1, read as the reverse complement.
CGATACCACAAACAGCCTGTCCATACGTCAAAATCACACCTACGACACAGATGTCAAAACACAAACACACACACACACACACACACACACACACACACACAAAAACAATAACACCACGTTTCATTGTCTGGTTTGATGCTCCACTGCAACACATTCACAGCAGCTGCCGTAACATGTTTTCTGCTCTGAAAAAAATGATTGCACTGACTATTTTTGTTTTTAAATAAGTGGTTACAAACAATTTATATATGCTGAATTTAAACAAACAAATTAAATTTGGTAATGTTCAACTTAATTTGTTTAAATTCAGCCCATATACATTGTTTGCAACCACTTACTTTAAAAAAATGTAGTAAATCCAATGAATCTTTTTTTTTCAGTGTGAGGGACCGGAGAGACTGTTTGAGCTGTCAGTGTCAGAGAGAATTAGTGCAGGTGAACAGCACTGTTAACACTCCGCTGAGACCAGGAGAGACGGATGGAGAGATGGAGACACTCACACCTTTAATGTGCAGGAGTCTGTCTGCAGGTGCACTTCTGCCAGACCTACAGGTGCAGCGCTGACTCACCAGACAATGGAAAAAACCTGCTTGCATTACTTCATACACAAGCTCAAAGTCACAGTTCGTGGGCAGGATATATTGGTTATATCACCATTGGGCTCTTAAAGGGACAGTGCACTCAAAAAGAAGAATATTTTCTCACACTCAAGTGACCGTTTGGAAATTGGATATATGAATATACAGTTAAGGTCAGAATTATTAGCCCTCCTGAATTATTAGCCCCCCTGTATATTTTTTTTCCTTCACATTTCTAAACATAATAGTTTTAATAACTAATTTCTAATAACTAATTACTTTTATCTTTGCCATGATGACAGTACATAATATTTTACTAGATATTTTTCAAGATACTTGTATTCAGCTTAAAGTGACATTTAAAGGCTTAACTAGGTTAATTAGGGTAATTAGGTAATAAGGCATAATAAAGGTATAATGATGGTTTGTTCTGTAGACAATCGAAAATAAACATTGCTTAATAATATTGACCTTAAAATGTTTTTTATATAAAAATTTAAAACTGCTCTTATTCTAGCCGAAATAAAACAAATAAGACTTTCTCCAGAAGAAAAAATATTATAGGAAATACTGTGAAAAATTCCTTGCTCTGTTAAACATCATTTGGGAAATATTTGAAAAGGGGAAAAAAAAATTCACAGGAGGGCTAATAATTACTGTATTTACTCAAATTAACAAACAATGAACAATATATTTATTACAGTATTCATCTTTGTTAACATTAGTAAATGAAAATAAAGCTGTACATTGTTAGTTAATTTTAACACACAGTGCAGTAACTAATGTAAACAGATATGAATTTGGATTTTAATAATGCAGTAGTAAATGTTGAACTCTGATTAATAAATGATGAATGAAGAATTGTTTATTATTAGTCCTTGTTAGAAAATACATTAATTAACGTTACTGTAAAATGACGATCATTATAGCTAATATGTTTAGCCATATATGTACATATCTATAGAAAAATGGTTGAAAAAAGATATGTAACCGGCCATTTTTGCAATATTTTCAAATATATGCTGCATATATGATGTATATTTTATAGGCTTTTTATATGTGAAATCCAAACATAAACATGTATGTCACATATGTAATTTGCATATATTCCCATTTATAAGACTTTAATTTTGTTGATTCAAAACCTGTGTGATATTCTGCTGAACACCAAAGACATTATTTTGAAGAAACTGGTATATAGTAGGGAAAAATACTATGGCCGTCAATGGATACAACACATTCTTCAAAAGATCTTCTTATGCATCAAACGAAAGGAAAAAAAAACTCAGACTTGAAACTAAATAATGTAAAAAAACGACATGATATTAATTTCTGGGTGAACGAAATTCTCTTAAATGAGACTAAATGCATTTGAGGCCTACTATAAGACCAAAGCCTAGGACAAAATTTTAGCTTCCACCCCGGATGAGGCTCCGCCGGATGCTTTATAGGCCAAAACAGCAGAGGAAAAGCTTCTTACATTCATATACCTAATAAGGAGAAGCTTCCAATCCTTTAATGCGTCTCTTCGGGCTCTAATACAAACCCCCCCCCCCCCCCCCCATACTGAAAAAAGGCAAAAAGACTGGCTTTATCAGAGTTAAGCCGTCCGCTCAGCGCACAGCCATCTTCAGGAGAGATTATGACCATTTATGTAAAATACTTATTCCTGTCTGCCATCAGGATAAACTACAGCATTAAACAAGTTCCTGCATCACCAAACATGCCCTCTTTCTCACACAGCATGCATACCTTCATGATTAAACATGTTAAAGCAGCAACCACTAAAAAAGCAAACACAGATCCAAAAAGGGAACATGCACAGATTTCAGCCCACGTGCAGTATTTACACACAGTTTTTACATTTACAGTAGGTGTGGCGGCCATTTGGCACTCTGATTCAATGCCAGCTAAAAAAAAAAGAGAGTTATAAATGAAAAATAGCACAGCACAATGAACTAACAGTCCTAATTGGGTGCAGTGTGACTTCAGTTGAACACACAAAAGCAAAAGTGCCAAACGGGAGGAGAACTAGCACAGCTTGACAGATGACTAAAATGCACCGGGGCCGTTATTAAAGTTTCACCGATAAAACACAACACTTGTAAGCGATCAATCATTAAAACCCAGTCCCATCTATTTTACAACATCACTTCAGAATACTTCTTGATAACATGCTTCCACAGAATGTACAGGATTCAAAATGAGGTCAATGTGTTGAGAATATTTGCACATTCAATTATGCATGTTATTGCTTATATAATAGGGGTCGCAATAGCGGAATGAACCGGCAACTATTCCCGCATATGTTTTACGCAGCGGATGCCCTTCCAGCCGCAACCCAGTACTGGGAAACACCCATACACTCTCACATTCACACACACACTCATACACTATGGCCAACCAGCAACCTTCTTACTGTGTGGCGACAGTGCTAACCACTGAGCCACCGTGCCACCATAAAGACCATCACTGAACATACTGTATCACACCGAAACACGCTTCACTACATTTGCAGATGAATTCTCTCACACATTGTCAAGCGTAATTGCTCATTGCGTTCAGCGCTGTACATTCAAAGCGGTCCACCATTTGCAGAAGCTCTGCAAACATGGTAACAAGTCATTGTGCAGGCCGACTCTCTGATAGAGAGCAGAGCGCAATAAATATGCATGTTTAACTTTTCAGCAGCCTGGCGGAGTGAAAATGTGTCAAGCATGTATAAATCTACAATCGGGGCTGTGATAGGACACTTAAAAATGCATGAGGTCTTTTTTATGTTCCACTGTCTGGTGCACTTTTAGAGCGTCCTACAGAGAGAGCGGCACAAGAGCCTCTTCATAAGCTCAACATGATTCACTAGATATTCACAATGGCTATATTTGAGGAGGCTATGAAGAAGAACACAGTGGCTCTGTTCCAAAACCTAGTAAGCTGCCTACCTACACTTTTAGACTTTGCCGCAATTTTACTGTTATTTACTGCAAAAATGCCCATTAAAATACCACGAAGTTCACTACTGCTATATGCACTGCATTGCGGTATTCTACTGTAATCAAAGTAGTCAAGTACTGCTACTGTAGTTAAAGATAAAAATGAGACGATTAATGAAAAAAAAATTAATTTATTAAATTCAATAGTAAATACTAAAAATAAAGGTTTTGTACTGCTGGGGTAAAATGTAAATAAGTTACAGTAAAAGTACTGTAAATGTGGTTAAAAAAAAAGTTGCAGTAAGGCTATTTTACTGTAAAATGAAAATGCGGTAGAGCCCTGCTATTGTAAAACACATTTACAAGTTATTATAAAGGGGCAGTTGCAGTAACTCCCTGGCAAAAGTGCTGCTAGTAAGTTACCGCAAAAATACAGTGTAGGCAACATTTTAAGACATCAGATTCAGTTTCAGATGCCAAAGCAACATCACTATTGTGCTGATTATACTTCCTTCTAAAGGGGCATTTACACAACATAATTTCCAGCTAAAACCGGGGACTTTTAATGCATTTATATATATATATACACATATATATACACTTTATTGCACAGACAGGTAGAATACAGAAAAACACAACAGAGAGCAACACATTGTCTGCATTTTTCGTTTTTGTTTTTATAAGCCCAAGTTCAAACTAGAACTATCCAACGTTACGTACCCACACCCACCCACAAACCGCTCGGGAGGAATGAGAATCAAATGAGAAAACTATACAGACTCTTTTAAATGTACACAAAATAAACAATAAGACTATATATTAAAGTATATGGTCCATAAATGTAAAAAAAGGGAAAGGAAATAACATAAATACAACTCAGGGAGAATACTCACACAACCAGATAGCACAGTACAACATGAAGACAAGTTTACCCCTGACAATTTCAGTCAGAATCTAATGAGGTCAAAGAGTCAAAAAAAGTTAGAATGGGGGTCCAAGTTTTATAGAATTTGTCAGTAGAGCCCTGAATGGAATATTTAACCTTTTCTAGAGAAAGAAATGACATGAGATCTATTAACCAGCTATTAAGAGCGGGAGGAGTTGGAGACTTCCAATGAAGCAAAATGCGTCTTCTCGCAACCAATGAAGCAAATGCAATAACATCAAATTGTTGTTTAGAGAGAAGAGAAGGTAACATAGACACACCAAAGATGGCAATCCAAGGACACGGAGGGAGAAAAATACGTAAAGCTTCTGAAATAACATTTTAAAAAGAACCCCAATATGATATCAGTGCACTACAACTAAAAAATGTGTCAACATGATGGGCTCAAGAAAGACTTTGTTTTTATTTTCTCTGTGTGAACTTTCATGCACATGCATATTACAGTGTGTTCAGTCTACATATGGACTATGTATATGCACATATTTATGAAATGACATTGCCAGCTAATGGCCTGGCATGCAGAATACAGTGTATTTAACCCTTGTGTGCTGTTGGGGATGTTTTCATCCACTCTCGGGTGATTTTGAGTCTTCATTTGGCCACAGCTTTCTCTGTGTTTCAGCAAATGGATTGATTTTTGGTGACAAATCTTACCTTGACACATATTTTGAGAAAATGCTTTGAAAGTTCTCAAAAGCTCAACAACACGCTCTGGGCAAATGTACTACCCTTTCGTTATGTTGGTGGCTGTTTTTGCCCCATTGACTTCCATTATAAGGACATTTTTTGATTGCAAAGCCAGGACACCATATAATCATGCATTCTTGGTTGTTGATGGTGTTCCCTCTTGGGAAGAGGTAAAATGAGCAATTTTTACTGTTGATTAACAGTTACAGTGCAAAAAAACTTGGTTTTGGCTTTTATATGTAGTATAGTGTATGTATGTGTGTGCGTGTGTGTGTGTGTATCAAAATAAGCATCAAAATAAGCTCTCAGACCATAGTAAAGTGTATTTATGCATGCACACTATCATTTTCCTGTTTTACTTCATCAAATCCCATATAAAATCCAGAACTGTTTTTGCACAGGCCTAAAGGGTTAATGGTGCCAACTGATGATCGACAGTAAAAATGACACATTTTACCTCTCCCCAACAGGGAAAACCACCAACAATCAAGAATGCATGATTATATGGTGTCAAAGCTTTGCAATCAAAAAATGTGGTTATAATGGTATTCAATGGGGCAAAAACAGCCCCTAACATAACAAAAGAGTAGTACATTTTAACAATACACAAGTGTTAATTCATTTTTATTCATCCATGTGAACTAAGATTATTTTGACAATGCTCTCATCTCTACACAAAGCTCAAAAAATGAGAAGGAAAAGCATTTACAATTTTAATACTCTAGTATTGAGCAAATTTACCCTTTAGACAGCTTTTTTGGACAGCATTGCATGAAGCAGAAAGTTGATGGATGAAGCAAGAGAATAAAATATTAATACTGACTACAATATTAACTATACTATTTTATGCAATATTTGTAGGTGCAATACATTTTCTTTAGTATTTGAGTATCATGTAAATCAAATGTGAGTTGAGTATCCTCTGCATTTCATTTGTATGATGCATGCAATCATATAAAGTGACATTGCATTTAGGATGCTGCCTATATAGACGGTAAACCCCAAGGCAGCTCACTAGGATTTCTAACAGTGCCTGTTTGTGTCTTTGCCAGCTTCAAAGCTTCCAAATTTAGGCTGCTTGCTTTTGAAAAAAGCAGAATAAGACACTTTAATCTAAGATCCATCGCATTTTAGGCCATGTTAGCTTGTGTTTGTTTGTTTTACTGATGGCGTGGTTGGCTTTCATGGGACTTGTTGACGTCTTATCTGAACTGGAGGATGGATATAGATCTCTTCTATGAAAGAGAGGGCAGCTTTGATCATTTCTTCAGAGACTGGCCTTAATTGAGGTTGACCTTAAGTCTGTGAAGAAGCGAAATCCTCTTCCATTGACAGGTGGAGACTAGAGGAGGCCGAATCATGGGGTCACTGAGACTAGACGAACACACAGTTGTTGTTTTTTTCAAGTGGCCGCTCTGTTCACATCATCAGTGACAGGCCTTCGGGTATCAGAAGATATCAGATTTTTGCACAGTGATAATAATGAGGCCTGATCAGCTGGAAACCTCAAGCCTGAAACACTGATCTGAAGTGACTAAGAATGACAGACAGGATCAACTATGCTTGCACAAAGAAAAAAAAAGAAGCATTTACAAATTCCAAAGGGTGTTTTTTTTATAACAATGCTATAGAAGATTCATTTTCGGTTTCAAAAGCACCTTCACTAAAAAAAATGATTCATTTTATTTACTTTTTTTTTTTAAATAAGTGGTTGCAAACAATTTATATGGGCTGAATTGAAAGAAACAAATAAAATGTAGTATTTCTCAATAAATGTTTTTTTTAATTCAGCGCACATAAACTGTTTGCAACCACTTACCTTAAAGATTTTTAGCAAAACCAGTGAATCAGTTTTATCAGTTTTTCGCTGAACAGTTCCTAAAGGGACAGTTCTCTCAAAATTATAACTAGCTGTTAATTTACTCACTTTAAGGTAGGGCTGGGCAGATAAACGATAATATATCAAATCACGATAAAATTTATGTCAATAACAATGATAAGCTCTGGACTTTTTTTACTCTATACTGATCTAAGAGCCAATCACACAGCAGAAATGTGCAACTATGGGAATCTAAAAGTGTGTTGATATTAGAGATGTACCAAATCTTCGGCCACCGAAAATGTATCATCCGAAAATATGTTATGCCATTTAATGGACCCTCTAATTTTTGCGGCTTCAGTCATTGTTGGGGTACTCTTTAAAATCTGGAAGCATTAACAACTTATATTGAAATTTATATCTTTATCGTTCAATGTGGAAAATAATTATCGAGATTGCATTTTTGCCATATCGCCCAGCCCTAGTGCCGATACACAATAATTATGTTTGTTTCAATATTTACTGTATTGTTACACTCCAAAAATGACATTTGTTCAAGCTACTTATTTAAAATGAGCTGAAACAACACAACCCTTAATTGATTATTATTTACAACTTAATTGTTTTATGTTAAATCAACTTCAATTTGTAAAAACGATGACGTTAAGTGATTTGTATTGGGACAACATGAAGGAATTGTGTGGAACGCAGCATCTTTTACAGTGCTGATTAGGGCTGGGCCGATAAACGATATTATATCGAATCGCGATAAAATTTATGTCAATAACAATGATAAGCTCTGGACTTTTTTACTCTATACTGATCTAAGAGCCAATCACACAGCAGAAATGTGCAACTATGGGAATCTAAAAGTGTGTTGATATTAGAGATGTACCAAATTTTCGGCCACCGAAGATTTATCATCCGAAAATATGTTATGCCATTTAATGGACCCTCTAATTTTCATGGCTTCAGTCATTGTTGGGGTACTCTTCTGGAAGCATTAACAACTTATATCGAAATATATATCGTTATCGTTCAATGTGGAAAATAATTATCGAGATTGCATTTCTGCCATATCGCCCAGCCCTACTTTAAGGCCATCCAAGATTTCTTCAGTTAAAAAATAAAGATTTTGAGATGAAACTTTGGTGATTTGGAAAATAACAAGTCAAGTACTACAGGCACTTTCAGAGTCAAAAAAACATACAGGCAAAACAAAATTAGTACTGTTGTGAAGGCATACAGGGCTAATTTGCTGAGGCTGAGGATTAAATGAATAATGTGGTAAATAATTACTTGCACAATCTGGTTGTTTTGCTTCATAAGACATGCATGATAAGGAGACATGCATATTAATTTTGGTGTGTATAAAAGAGCTGAAAACTGTTGACTTCTTTTGTTGACATTTAATGAATCATTGATTTCACTCAAACAAATCCAGTTTAATCAGAATCAGAATCAGAATCAGAAAGAGCTTTATTGCCAGGTATGTTCACACATACGAGGAATTTGTTTTCATGACAGAGCTTCTACAGTGCAACAGAATTACGGAGACAGGACAAAAAACAGATAATAAATATATTTAAAAAATAAAAGTAAATAGTGAATGGAAATATACAAATTGACAAGTGTATGTACAGGAATATTACTATATACAACGTTATATGGCAGCTGTGATGTGCAAATTAGCATGTAAAATATGTTGTTAAATAAGTGTTTATGTGTATAAAAAGTGTATAGCAAGTAGTGATGTTTGTTCCATAATTACTATCATCAAGTGTTCATGAGATGGATTGCCTGAGGGAAGAAACTGTTTCTGTGTTGGGCTGTTCTGGTGCACAGTGCTCTGTAGCGTCGACCAGAAGGTAAAAGTTCAAAGAGGCAGTGTGCTGGGTGTGAGGGGTCCAGAGTGATTTTGGCAGCCCTTCTGCTTGCTCTGGATAAGTACAGTTCTTGGAGTTTAATGTTTTCATTCATTCATTTTCCTTCGGCTTAGTCTCTATTTCAGAGGTCTGCACCCCAGTACTGGGAAACACCCATACACACTCATTCACACACACACTCATATACTACGGCCAATTTAGATCATTCAATTCACCTATAGCGCATGTCTGTGGACTGTGGGGGAAACCGGAGCACCGAGAGGAAACCCACGCCAACACGAGGAGAACATGCAAACTCTACACAGAAATGCCATCTGACCCAGCCGAGGCTCGAACCAGTGCTGTGAGGCGAAAGTGCTAACCACTGAGCCACCGTGCCGCCCCAGTTTAATGTTTTACTTAAGAAAAAAAAAAACTCACCAATATCTTAGATACATGATGGTGAGTAAACCAACAGCATTTTTATTTATTTAATTTGTGTGCATGTGTGTGTGCGTGCGTGTGAAGAAATTAAAACCTTATTTCACTCTAAAGAACCTTTCTTTATGCGTGCATGGATGTTATTGGCTCGGCATGGAACAATTATTCCAACAAATAATCTTTATTTTAAGAGTTGGGTACGCCGAACAAAATTATTCATTGGATTTACTGAATTGTTTTAAGGTAAGTGGTTGCAAACAATTTATATGGGCTGAGTTTAGACAAACAAATTAAATGTAGTAATGTTCAACTTAATTTGTTTGTATACATTCAGCCCATATAAATCCAATGAATCATTTGTTTTCAGCGTAGATAAAAAAAAGAAATAGCATTGCACAATGACAACACAATGCAGAATTGACCTTTAATATGTCAAAGCGTGCTGTTTCTGAGCCTGAAGAGCGGGAATTTGTTTCTCAGCCCAATGTGTCATATTAATGCACATACTGGTCAAATGTCAATTAAACAATCAAACACAAGTGTCAGTCTGATTGCACAAGGGTTTCATGATGTGCACGAGGAAATCACAACTAAATTCTGCCAGCAAATCAATAACAGGCCAAACAGGCAACACTCAAACATCATGCTCATAAAACGTTTCCACATAATGCAATTCATTAACCGAAACACTACTCCAAATATACTATTTGCTGCATGGTCTCATGATAAAATCCATTATCCTTTCACAAGGATACAAACCACGATGTATATTTATGATCATATTCAGCTATTTTTCTGGGGGTGTGTGTTAATTTACACAACATATGCATTGTTAAACACACATAATGCAACGTTTCCACATAATGCAATTCATAAACCGACAACCTACCACCAAATATACTCAAGTGGTACTTGCTGCAGGTCTCATGATCATATCCGTTATCCTTTCACAAGGACTTCCCAGATACAAACCTAGTATATTTATTACGTTATTCACCTATTCTTTGTGGGTGTGTGTTGATTCACACAACAAATGCATTGTAAAACACACACAAACAAACAAAAATAACATCTGACACATTTAACCGCTCCATATGGCGGAGAAACACGCGCATATTTACCTATAGGAGATCTGCTTCCTGAACGCCAGACCTTTGAGTTTGTCCTCCAGCGAGTCTTCCATGTCGGCGAAGCTGCTCAGGCTGTCGCTGCCGCCCATCGCCGCGTTTTTCCCGCAGCCGCGCGTCTGGTCGTCCGCCGATTCCCCGCCGGCGGCCCCTCTGCCGCTGCGCTCCGCCCGAGACGCTCGCATGTCGGCTAGGGGGTCCATCATGCTCCGGTCGGCACCGAGTGGACCCCCTTCTCCCCTCCGGTGCTTAGAAGTCCTTCCAAATACAGTGTCCTCCGATATCCCTCATGGAGCGAACAATATCTATCTATCTATCTATCTATCTATCTATCTATCTATCTATCTAT
>CAIGQV010019029.1:15398253-15410627 GCA_903798115.1 Danio jaintianensis | reverse complement strand
TATTATATTATATTATATTATATTATATTATATTATATTATATTATATTAAGCAATGTGATGGAAGAGCTGTCAGCCTTTTAAATGTATTTTTTATATTCTCAAATGACTGTGAACTTTCATATGGATTTAAATAAATAAATAAATAAATCATTTGTAGCATTTTTCGCTTGATTCAGAAACATTTGGGTGAGCAAATAAATTTTTTTAATCGAAATTATAATTTAGTCATTGGCACACCTCCAAATAATTTAATTTACACGAGCCTTTAAACCGGACCTGACTGTCTTTTACAAAGCCTTTGTTCAGACAGGACGTTAACGAGACACTGAGAGCATATACAGAAATAAATACATCTTTTTGTAATAATAAATATGTGTTTATTAGATTTTTTTGTGCTTTTAAGGTTGGCCACACCCCCTAACAATAACCTATTGTTATATTATGTTAAAGCGTATTTTAATATTGTATTATGTTATATTACGGAATTATGTTATATTGTAATATATTAAGCTATGTGATGGAAGAGCCGTCAGCATTTATTTATTTATTTTTCATGTTTTCAAATTACTGTGAACTTTCATATGGATATAAATAAATAAATAAATAAATAAATAAATAAATAAATAAATAAATAAATAAATAAATTGGAGCACTAAATTATAATTTTCAATCATTTAATTTTATTTATTCTTTACCTGTTAATTTACTTCTTTTCACTTGGTCATGAGCTTTTATTTAAATTCTGACAAACAAGTAATTAAAAATAAATGCATAAATAATGTAAATGATTGGGAAACATTTAAGTGAGCAGTGATTTTTTTATTATTATTATTATTATTAATCTTTAATTTAAATGTTAATAGTTTAATAGTATTAGTTAATATTTCTCCATATGGTCACAAGCTATCGTCTGTAAATAAATAAGTGAACTTTAAATTTACACAACAAATAAAAACAATTCTTTTTGTAGCTGGATTTTGGTCATAATGATAATACTTTTAATAGAATTTCACTTTGACGGAGAAACGGGTGAGCAAAAATACACATAATGAAAAGTATTTGATAGAAAAAACACCAACTGAAAAATTCCTGTATTTGAAAATGAGGAAAATAATTAAAAGTTCACATTAAATGTCACAATTTATCATGCTAAAATGATATATAATAAAAAAAGACTGCCATTACAAAGCAGTAAAAATTTATGCCAGGGTTAACATAGGCTATTTATTTGCTTGTAAAAAAATATGTAACGTTACAAACCTATGAAACTCTGCAGCAAAGTGAGTATAAGGGGCCAGATCCGCATAAGAGGTCATGAGAGTCTAAAGAGCACGTGCATTTGTCCTCTAATATGATTTAAGCTAATGCAATTTAAGGTATGAAGTGCTTCATCTGAGCTCTCTGATGTGGAGAAAACACCTTCGTTTTAAACAGAAAACCCTGAAGAGAAGGAAAATAATAATACAGAGCTTGTCTTAATGGGACAGTTCAGATAAAAATGAAAGTTTAATGTTCATTTATCTCAGGATATCTCAAATGTAGGTGACTTTTTGACCCCAGCAGAACGTTAGAAGATTTTATTTGAGCTCAATTCACTTTTAGAGTTAAAAAAACAACAACATACAGGCAACATACAATTAATACTCATGATTCCCGATTCTGTAAATATAGCTTAATTTAAATAATAATGTTGAAGGAGCATCCAAATGACAGCTAGGAGATGTGATTTACTCCAGCAGAATGTTAAAGATTTCTTTTAGCTCAAATGCAATTCACTTTTAAAGTTAAAGAAGCACATTCAGGTAACATAAAATTAATAGCATCAAAATGGCAGCTAAGAGATGTGATTTACTCCAGCAGAACATTTTAAAAAGTTTTTTAAGCTCAAATAATTCACTTTTGATGATTGAATGTCGAAGAAGCATCAAAATATAGCTAGATGTGATTTACTCCAGCAGAACGTTATTTTAGCTTAAATGCAATTCACTTTTAGAGTTAAAAAACCACATACAGGTAACAAAACTAATACGTATGAATCCTAATCATGTAAATATGGCTAAATTAAAATAATAATATAGAAGAAGCATCAACATGACAGCTAGGAGATGGGATTTACTCCAGCAGAACGATAACGTTTTTTTTTGCTTAAATAATTCCCTTTTAGAGTAAAAAAAACAACAACATACAGGCAATATAAAATTAATACTCATGAGTCCTGATAATGTAAATATAGTTAAATTTAAATAATAATGTAGAAGCATCAACATGACAGCTAGGAGATGTGATTTACTCCAGCAGAACATTTAACATTTTTTTTTGCTCAAATAATTCACTTTTAGAGTTAAAAAACAACATACAGGCAACATAAAATTAATATGTATGACTCCTAATCATGTAAATATGGCTAAATTCAAATAATAATGTAGAAGAAGCATCAAAATAGCTAGGAGATGGGATTTACTCCAGCAGAACCTTAGAAGATTTGTTTTTAGCTCAAATGCAATTCACTTTTAGAGTTGAAACAACATACTGGCAACATAAAATCAATACTCATGACTCCTAATCATGTAAATATAGCTCAATTAAATAATGCTATAGAAGAAGCATCAAAATGACAGCTCGGAGACGTGATTTACAATGCTTTTACTAAGGAAAATATTTATTTGCTTTGCAGAAAACAGGACAAAAAACAAGGCAGAGTGATTTCAGAAAAAGATCATTTTAAGAGCCCGAAACTGTGACGCAATGAAAATGTAACGTAATTAAGACACATTTAACACACCATTAAACACTGACAAAAACGTTTACATCCGAACGCATCACATCAGAACCAATCCACCTCCTTCAAAATGCTCTTGTTTGCAGGACCGAAGAAGTATCGCATGCTAAAAAATAAAGCAATAAATAACAGATCAATTCAATGGGGGACGCAGTGCAAGTGAGTTTGGATGCACATGGGTTGTCAAAAGTGTTCATATCTGTCCCAGCGAACACCAGATTTTTCAGCGAGCGTCTTTTACTCCCAAAAGAGCGCAGACGGGGGTTTGGATGGTGGCCAGATGAGGACAAAAAGGGCCATCTGTCCTTTAAAGACCTTAAACCGAATAAAAGAGGGAGTGCGGGCTGGAGAGCATCCGTTCCTTTTCATGTCACGTCCATATTGTGGCTCTTTTATGACCAACATCTCAATCACACAATTCTGTATCTCTCCCAACATACTTACAACAGCGCAAATATTTACATATTCAGACAAGTTGGTACTGTAAACAGAGGGCTTTTAGCCAATTGTTTTCATCTTTGGATGTCTGATTTTGATTGACATGCTACATACGACAAACAGATTTCATATATTACCACACATATCCTCAGTAGCATGGGGCAAATAGGCAAATAATTAAAAATAATGAAAATCTTAAAAGAAAGAATTCAAAGTATATGTTAATATATAAAAAGAACAGTGTATATGAAGTATCAAAATTGAATATGGAATGGAGTAAAAATATACTTGTCATTTTTTTTTAGTGCTGGGCAAAGATTAGTCGTAATTAATTACATCCAAAATAGAATAATTGTTATAAAATAATATAATTTAATATATGTGTGTGAATTATATATATATTTATTTATTATGTATATGTGATACACACACATACATAAAATCAAAACTTTTGTTGCATAGATATTTTCAATCTACATATAGTTTGTATCATATACATATGCATTTTATATCTAAATAATATTCTCAAATATACACATAGTACACACACATATATTATGTCAAAACAAACCTTTATTTTGGATGCGATTAATCTTTGCCCAGCTCTAGTTATTTTTCTGGTTTATTAAATAAAAAAAGGACTATTAAAGGGATAGTTCACCCAAAAACGTTTACTGATCATTTACTCATTTACTGATCATACTTGTGTTTGAGTTTCTGTTGAACATAAAAAAAATCAAAAATACTGAAGAGCATTGGAATTTGCTTGCCATTAAAGTAGACTAGTATTTTTACAATGGAAGTCAATGGCTGCTGGTTTCCATCATAAACATTTTATGATGTTTATGAAATACTTCTTCTGTATGTTTTCATATTTGGGTTGAACTATCTTTTATAAAGCATATCTATAAATCCAGAGCCTATCGCCCCGGCGCTGTAGATCTTAATCTCATGACGTCTCATTGACAGTCCTGTCCAACTGTATGACTTTCGCTGTCTCATTTGACCTGTGAATATATAAAATGCATTATTAATTAACATCCACACTGATCGTACAATCAGAAGCGGCAGTAGTAGGGGAAAGGGGCGGTACCTGTGCGTGTGCAGGTCTATGAGAATGGCTTTTTGTGCATGTGTTTCATTGGTGCTGAGTAAAAGTGGGCGGTGCTCTGCTTCGTGTAGCTCCGCCTCTTCTTCTTTGTGCTGCTGTTCGAAGCGCCAGGCTGCCATTACATCAGCCTGACGGTCCCATTCTGGATATTCACCCCCCAGACCGATGGGGTGAGGCTCGTCCAGACCCCCGTGCTCCTGAATGGACAACAGGCTCCGGGACTTCACTGCAGAAAACAATCAACAAATACATTTTCAAATATATATATTATATGAATAATAGATATATAGGGCGGCACGCTGCATGGCTCAGTGGTCAGCACTGTCACCTCACAGCAAGAAGGTCGCTGGTTCAAGCCCCGGCATTTCTGTGTGAAGTCTGCATGTTCTCCCCGTGTTGGTGTGGGTTTCCTCCGGGTGCTATTGGGTGAACTGAATGAACTAATTTGGCCGTAGTGTATGAGAGTGTTTGTGTGAATGAGAATGTATGGGTGTTTCCCAGTACTGGGTTGCGGCTGGAATGGCGTCAGCTGTGTAAAAAAAATATGCTGGAATAGTTGGCGGTTCATTCTGCTGTGGCGACCCCTGAATAAGGGACTAAGCCGAAATAAAATGATTGAATGAATGAATAGATTTACACTGTAAAAAGCAATCCACTCCCTTCAATGCAATGACAAAGAGTCACGACAACAAATATGTATATGTTGCTTTAACTTAATTTAATAAAGTTAATCAGGTTTCAACTACATAATTTTAAAGTTATACAAAGTTTAACGTTCAGATGATTAGAAAAGCTAATTTGATTCAACTCAAAAATATAAGGCAGCAATAGTTTTTTTACAGTGTAGTTACTTTATGCAAAGTGAGTAAATATGTTTGGTAAGGTGACTTTACTTATAAAAACAAATCAAAAGTGAGTAAACTCGTTATATACTGGAACTGTAAAGTTGACTTAATTGTTATAATTATGTGCATAGTTCATTGACTTAATCATTTTAAAGCGATGAGTTTATGAGTTTGCTTTTTTTAAGTAAACATGTTGCCTTAAAAGTGACAAGGTGACTACTTAGAAAAACAAAGCAAAAGTGAGTAAACTCATTATATCTTGGAACTGTAAAGTTGGCTTAACTTAATTTTTATAATTATGCACAGTTCATTTACTTACTCATTTTAAGGCAATGAGTTTACTCACTTTAAGTAAAATCAACTAATCGATTCAAAAGCAATGGGTTTATACTTGATAATAAATGTAATAATTTGTCTAAATATTGTTTATTTGTTTAACAACATTTAATTTTTACTGTACATAATTATGTATAAAATAATTTATAACATTTATTTTAAACCATTACAAATAATTACCAATTATATTATATCTTATAGGGGCGTCACGGTGGCGCAGTGGGTAGCACGATAACCTCACAGCAAGAAGGTCGCTGGTTCGAGCCTCGGCTGGGTCATTTGGCATTTCTGTGTGGAGTTTGCATGTTCTCCTCGTGTTCGCATGGGTTTCCTCCGGGTGCTCCGGTTTCCCCCACAAGTCTAAAGACATGCAGTACAGATGAATTGGGTAAGCTAAATTGTCCGTAGTGTATGTGTGTGAATGAGTGTGTATGGATGTTTCCCAGTGATGGGTTGCAGCTGGAAGGGCATCCGCTGCGTAAAACATATGCTGGATAAGTTGGCGGTTCATTTCCGCTGTGGTGACCCCAGATTAATAAAGGGACTAAGCCGAAAAGAAATGAAATTATATCTTATAACCTAATGGATATAAATTCACTTTTGTTCCTGAACCCATAAGGCTTTATAACCTTAAATTTGAGCAAGTTTAATGTATGTTTTTTTAAGTAGTATTATTATATTTCTAAAGTTACTATGAAGCATGCTGGATTGTGTTTATTAATGTTGTTTTTGAGTGATTTATGTTTGTATGTATTTGTTGTGTCATGATGCTACTGCCCTAATTTAACTGCTCCTGGCGGAATTAATAAGGTTGTTAAACTTAACTTAAACTTAAACCTATACTTACAAATAATTACTAAACAAAATGTAATATTTTTATATTTGACTAATGTCATTATTAAATATTACAGATAAGAATTCCATGTATTTATTCATTAAAATATACAATCTAAAATAATATATACATACAATTTTTAATTTAATCTATCAATTTATATATAGTTATTTAAGTACATATTTTATATATACACAATTATTTAAATAAATATATTTTAATCATTTTGAATAAAATATTGATAAATATTGATAAAAATTCAATTATTTTTAAATTAGATTATTTTTCTATCTTGTTCCTCTACTCTTTTTGACATCTAAAAATACACACAAATTGATCAATGTAGTTTACCGATTATGAATTAGTGTACAAATACCCACACAATGTATTTTAAGATGGCATTTTAGTCACTAATTAGATTAATTAAATCGTCCAAATACTGTGAGTTTTCATTGTAGTAGGTATGATATAGATTACATTTTGAATAAAACATTGATATAAGTTCAATATCTGTACATTACACTCTGAAGACATTTTGCAGAAGCTTTCAAACCGTTAACACCATATGCAAAAGCCAAATCATGTCAGCTGAGCGTTACTGATCTGATCTGGATATAATAATATCAGGTGCTGCAGTACTGCTCAAAATCACAGGAGAGCAGCTCTTTTATTAATGCACTATCAAACACGTCTTTAGACAATGACATTTAGCTGGAGTGCTGCATTAGTGGAGAGACGTGTGGGAGCAGATCAGAGATCAGCCGTCACTCTGCTTTTAAAGGCCTGATAATCACGAGTCAAACACAGCCGTTTCGGCAGCCATTACACACACACACACAGGATAATGAGCAAATCACTGGAGACTGCAGCCACACGCGTGAGTGTTAGTGCTCGATCGATATTAAAATAATGGCGCTCTTGTACCTTGGTATTAAAATGTCATCGATACTTTAGGCAACAAATTAAAGAGGCTCGGACAACCGATGAGGAGTTAATATTGAACCTTGACCCAAACAAACACAAACAGATGTCGATATACTGTTGAATATACATATTAGACACTGTTTGCTGTTAGAATAGGTTTGATAAAGGACAAACTGATGAATCTGAGCCTCAAAACTGAAATCTCACACATTGTGGTTTGTTCATGTTTAGTCAAAGCACATCGCCAACGTATTACAAAATGTATAGTTCTGGTTCTTGATTCTGATTGGTTGAGCCATGTAGTTGTAGTAAAATAGTCTACAGACATACAACTGTACAGTACTGTCTTGTATCAGTACTGAGCTAAAGTATATATACTTTGTTTTGTAAAACTTTACTACATATATGGAATAATCATTTTATAAAAGCAATAAATAAACCCTGTGAAGCCGTGGTTTACAGTGATTTTATAACTGCTACATGGATTTTAGGCTAAAACTGTATATGAAAATGATTCTGTTTTATTCACTTTGTGAAACTTGTGGTTTATAGTGATTTTATAACAGCTAAGGGGATTTTAGGCTAAATCTGTACATGAAAATGATTCTGTTTTATTTGCTTTGTTTTATTTTGTAAAGCTTTACTATGTACACAAAATAATCATTTTATAAAAGTAATAAATCATGTGAATCTGTAGTTTACGGTGATTTTATAACAGCTATGGAGGTTTTAGGCAAAACCTGTTAATGAAAAATTTCTCATCCTCCACTTGTTCCAAACCTGTTTGAGTTTCTAAATCAATTGTTCCAAACTTGTTTGAAGACAAAAGAAGATATTTTGAAGAATGTTGAAAACCAGTATCCATTGACTTTTATAGTCATTTTTCCTACTATGGGTGCTAAAGGCTATCGGTTTCCAGCATTATTCAAAACATCTGCTTTTGTCTTCAACAGGAACAATAATCTCATTAAGGTTTTGAAACCACTTGAGGAAGAGTACATTTTCATTTTTGGTTGAACTGTCCCTTTAAGGTGCTGAAAGCGTGCTCATACCTGTGGTTGTGTAGGAGTCGTGTATGGAGATCTCTCTGCTCAGGTCTGTTTTGGTGATAGAGGAGCAGGGGCTCAGGCCTGGATAGAAACTCCCCAAGAAGAGCGAAAAACACAGAACCACCACCTGCACAAGGACAGAACGGCCTGAGTGTAAATACAGTACTGCTTCTTCCTCACTCACACACACACACACATTGGTTTTGGTGGTTTACGAGGACTCTCCATAGGTGTAATGTATTTTATACTGTAAAAAAAGCTTATTATATGGCCATACCCCACCCCTAGCCCTAAACCCAACCTAAAAAACCCTGTTAAATATGATTTTTAAGCGTTCTGAATTACAAGGATACAAGGCATGTCCTCATTAACCACCTTAATAAAGTACAAATATACCCATGTCATTATACAAATTTCTGTCCTTGTAAACTACCAAAACCAGTACACACGTACACCTCATCTTAATGAGGACAATACATAGACTTCCATTGTTTTTATATCAGGTTAATGATACTGTCTACAGCAGGGATGGGCAAATTTGATCCTGGAGGGCCGGTGTCCTGGAGAAGGGTATAAATGGAGGTCGGAGCCAGCTCCAAGTGGGCTGTACAAACCTGGAGTTTTTATTTTATTAATGTCTTTTATATGACACAGAGTCCAACCTATTGTGTTTTATGAATGTCTACACCTACCCCAACCCTAAACCCAACCTCACAGTAACCTGTTGTGTTTTATTAATGTCTACTACACCTACAGCAACCCAGCCCACTTGCATAAGTCCCTCCCACTTGGAGGTCACCCAGCGTACTTGCAGTAAAATTCCTCCCACTTGGACGTCTCCGGGCTGCAGTGATACCTACTTGGTGTCCTGGACAGTTTAGCTCCAACCCTAATCAAACACACCTGATTAATGTCAGGTGTGTTTGATTAGTGTTGGAGCTAAACCCTCCAGGACCGAGTTTGCCCATTCCTGGTCTATAGCCAATTTATAAGCACTTTTATTGCAATGAAATACCCTCACTTGTGGGTCATTTTGACATCTCACTATGTAAGTGAGAACAATTAAGCTCTCACAAGTATAGCTAATCCTGTATACACACACACACACACACACACACGCACACGCACACGCACGCGCGCACATATGAGCGGAGTGTTTACACAGAGACAGAGCAGGAAGGCTCACCATGAGGCAGGTGGAGGTCTGGGTGCCCGTCACCCTGCAGGACCGCGGGACCTTTCCTGCCACCACCGCCTGCAGAGAGTGCAGCTGCTGCAGCAGAGACCTGACACACACACAGAGTGAGAGAGAGAAAGACAGACACATGTCATCAGTACACATCCTAATGCATAAATCATCATCATCAACCAAAAAAGCAAATAAAGTGTCAGATCACAATATTTGCTCATTAGTGCAGTTTGAGGGTCTCACTTGTTGGTGCACTCCAGGTTTTCCACTTTCCTGCGTAACTCGTGGTTCTCGTTGGAGCACGTCTCCACCCTGTGGATAGAGAGGGGACTGCAATGTCACCAGCTCTAAACGTTGTAAAACTTGTGCATTTCCTTAGCATAAAACTGGATTTGCAACCCATTTTACTTTCGAAATGTGCCTTATATATGAAGTAAATTTTTTTAAATGAAAATAAAAAGATTTTCTGCTTACATTTAAATTGTATATTTGTTTACCAAAATTTTATATGATGTCTGAATTATTGAGATAATATTTCACTTGCAAAATAGATTCAATAAAACATCCATATATAAACCAGACCTGTTTTAACTTTGCATTGTTAAATAAGAAATAAAGTAATAAATAATTTGAAATGTACCAGAAAATCTGAATGTTCACTTGTACTTAACAAACATTACATTTATAACTCAATCACAAACAAACCAAACCTCGCTCAGACTTACTTCTTCTCTAAAGCGTCCACGTACTCTTTCTTTTTCCTGCGACTCTCTTGCGCTGAAATCTGATGGAGAAAAATCATTACTATTGGCATTACCTGTAATATTTGTCTTTGAAATATGCATCATCTTCTTACAGTAACACCATATGAATGTGCTGAAACATGACTCCCACCTTGTTCTTGATCTTTCTGCGGATCTTTTTCAGTGCTTTCTCCTCGGCCTTGGACAGGGGCAGTTTGGTGGGCACGGGGTATCCTTCAGCAATGAGGGTTCGTTTCTCCTCCTCAGTCAATAAAAGAGGACCAGAGCCCTGCAGTTTCTGTCATAACAGATGAAAGGAGGTCATTTGACCATCTTGTTTAAAGGTATGGCTTTTATAATAGATATAATTTTTAAAAATAAATAAAAAAAACAGGAAAAATAAAATAGAAATAAAAATGATTGTAAGTGTGGATTGTAAGTGTAAGAAGATCGAAGTAATAATAATAAAAAAAATTATAATAAAAATAAATATATATAAAGGAAACAGAATAGAAAAAACTATAAAAGAGCTGTATTATTATTAAAAGTCAAAATAGAGACCAGATTAGTAAATGATTATGACAAGATTTTTAAAATAAAAAAGATAGTAATTATACTGTGATATTTTTAATACGGCAAACATTGAATAGGAAAAATAGCATAGAAAAACCAAAACACAGAAAACAGTAATAAAACATGAATGAAAAGATGAATCTTGAGAATGAATAAAAACTCAGATTAAAAGAAAACCTCAACACGTCAGAATCATTACACAGAACAAGTTTGTTTTCAGAAAATAAAAGATCAGAACAAAATAGAAGAGTAAAAGAATATAAAGTGCAAGTGTCAGATGATGAGATATGAAGAACACACAGTACTAACTCAAGCATTCAAACTAACACATTCATTCAATATAAGAATAAAAGTACATCAAGTGTTGGACAATGAGATACAGTTAAAGTCAGAATTATTACACCCTCCTGTGATTTTCTTTTCTTTTTCAATTATTTCCCAAATGATGTTGAACAGAGCAAGGAATTTTTCACAGTATTTCCTAAAATATTTTTTCTTCTGAATAAAGTCTTATTTGTTTTATTTCGGCTAGAATAAAAGTAGTTTTTAATTTTTTAAAACCATTTTAAGGTCAATATTATTAGCCCCCTGAAGCTGTATTTTTTCCGATTGTCTACAGAACAAACCACTCTTATACAATGACTTGCCTAATTACCCTAACTTGCCTAATTAACCTAATTAAGCCTTTAAATGTCACTTTAAGCTGAATACTAGTATCTTGAAGAATATCTAGTCAAATATTATGTACTGTCATCATGGCAAAGATAAAATAAATCAGTTATAAGAAATGAGTTATTAAAACTATTATGTTTAGAAATGTGTTGAAAAAAAATCTTCTTTCCCTTAAACAGAAATTGGGGGAAAAAATATACAGAGGGGCTAATAATTCAGGAGGGCTAAAAATTCTGACTTCAACTGTATAAAGATCACACACTGTACTAACACAACTCAAGCAGGATTTCTTCTTTTGATCCTGCACTACATGAAGCTGAAAGTGTGAACAGTACGTTTGGTGTGTACTTACATGTGGAGCGGTCAGCAGGGGAGAGCTGGACAGGGATGAAGGGGCTCGCGGCGCCACCTTGAGGACAGCGGGGGTCTGTGTGGGACTGGCAGGAGCACAGGGGTGAACGGGACTCTGACTGCCCTCCGAATCACTGCCCACGGAGCTGGGAGGAGTCGGCGGCATCTGAAGACACTCCAGACCTGGACAACAGCAGCACACTGAACGCTCAATCAAGGCCTAATAATAGTTATGCGTCTTTACCTCTTTCATTTCACTAAGTTCGACACAAATAAAAAAATGAAGAATTCAGGTATTATTTAAATTGTGTCAATAAAAATATTGTGACTTTTTTGAAGTATTTAAGTTAAAACATTTATTTATTTATTTATTGTGAGTACATTTCACACATCCTTACCACACACACACACGCACACACACACACACACACACACACACACACACACACACACACACACACACACACACACACACACACACACACACACACACACACACACACAAACACACACACACACACACACAC
>CAIGQV010019029.1:15367857-15384784 GCA_903798115.1 Danio jaintianensis | reverse complement strand
TTTTTTTTTTTTTTAATTTATATATTTTTTTATTTATTACACTAACTATATTTTTCTTTGATACATACATAAAATTAAGCATTTAAAATTAAGATTTAAACAAAAATAAAAACTACAGTTTAACATTTGGTTAAAAACATATAAACATAAAAACATAAAAAACATATGAATTTATGATGATTTATGATGCTCCACACTCCATCAATATGAGTCCTGCATCCAGCTATATGAATTCTGGGAGTGAACAACGAAGGCTTGTCCACATGGATGTGTGTATCAGACATGTGGTTTCAGTCAGGGGGGTGTCAGTGTACTGAAATTGGAGTCTTTCTGAATTTTTGTCCAGCTGGAGAATCTGAACAGTTATTGGAGCCGCAGCTCAACTGATGACAGAGACGCTGACCTTTTTTTTCCTCAAGGGGGCCGTGAATGTGTGTGGAGGAAGAGGAAGATGACGCAATCCTTTAAACAGCAAAACAGATGTGAGGAAAGAGACTAATGCAGGCCAAAGATCAGCACTCGTGAAGCTGGACCTTGTCCTTTACACACTGTGGGACCTGACTCACTGATATTAAACACTATTTACATTGGACTGGAACACTGTAGAACTATCAGAGAGCTGAGGAAATCCAGCATGTCGGTCCTCTGAAATAAAAACAGTCTGTTTTGGCTGCTGTTGTATCAGGAGACTGTGATATTTATGATAGTAATTGTTGTTTTAACAATGTGCAAGCTGATATTATTATATGGCAGTCACTAGAATGCAGTTAGAAGTTATGAAAGTTAAACATTTTACAGTATAGGTTTATTTATTTACATTTCTAAGCTATGATATAGTTAAGTTAAATCAAAACAGCAAGAATGCAGCACAAGTGTGGATGCAAATGTTAGATATTAACACTTAGTTTTATATTTCTGACTCATTAAAAATATAAAGAATAATATTTTTATATTATCATATTTATTAGTAATTATATGTTTCATTTCCACCACTGAATTGTTCCATTTATCCACAGGTCATAAACAAAAAACAAACAAAACCAGCACAAAAATACACCCGAAAAAGAATTAATTAATACATAAATAAATGAACTAATAAAGAAATACATACATAAATACATAAATAAATAAATAAATAAATAAATACATTAATTAATTAATTAAAAAAGGACCAGCACAAAAATACACCCGGAAAAGAAATAATAAATAATAAAAAAAATGAATAAATTATCAACCTTAAAAAAAAAGTATATATTTTTTGGTCGATATCACACAAGCCTAATAACATACTGAATAAATCATGAAATTAAAAAACAGAAATCTTGTAAAACTGTTGCAAAAAGGACTGCAAATAACTCGTATTACAAATAATAAATGACAGAGCTGAGGAAATCCTGCATCTCACACCCTTATAATTTACAAGCAATGTCTGATTATTTGGTAGTGATTTGTTTTAGGACAGGAGCCAACACAGAGTGACCTTAACATGGTGGCCTTGTTTGAGTAAAATACAAGGGTCTCTTTGACCCAAATACAGAGTCGACCTGTCTTACGGGCCGTTTGTTTAGAGAGAAATTACAAACTGCCGAACTGTTGTGACTTAAAACAGCTCAACGTTACCAAACTACAGGGTAAAGTTGCATGATAAAGTTGCACTGAAGAGAAGCTGATGTTCCTGTCTTTATCATATAATGCATAATCAGATCATAAATAATCATCATGCTGGAGTCAACTTCAAATTCCATGAATTGTTTTGAGAGATTTGGAGGGAGCAAAGAGCACGTGGAGACTAATCTGAATAAAGGAAATAGAATTGATTGTGAAACATTTACGTCACTTTTAGCAGTTGAGTGGAAGAAGATGAGCCACAAAAGTAGTCTACACCAAAACAAAATGAGAATATTGAGATATATTAAGCTTATGGTACTTTCTGAATAAATAAATCACACTAAAACAACTACATTGCATCAACTGTTTCGGTTAGTTTGCTTCAGTCATTTATGCAGGGGCGTAGCAACCGGGGGGGACGGGGGGATACGTCCTCCTCACTTTTAGAGCCAGACCATTTAGAAACAGGTGATTAATAATTATATGAACGTAAACTTTTGGATCTCATTCAGCTGTCCCCCCCACTTTTAAAATGTCCGCTACGCCCCTGCATTTATGTATTTATTTTTAATTACATCTAGTTTATTAATAAAACATATTTAAGTTTTCAGCGTTTGAGGGATATTTAGTGTATTCTGACTAGGGTTGGGTCGATAGACAATGCCATCGTCCATTGCCGATGGCCAATAGACATCACGATGCTGAGCCGGCATCGCAATCCTCCGCCCCGCCCCCGGCGCAGCAGCAACCTGCTCGTGAAAAATACACACGGCCCCGTTTACACTAACACGTCTTAGTTTTAAAATGGCATTTTAGAACGAAAACGATCCACACGGGCGTTTCACCTAGCATTTCTGAAAAGATCTCCCTCCACACTATACAGCTGAAAACGCACATCACGTGACCACACACACACACACGCACACAAACACACTGTCATGCGCTGCAGTGTAGGCTATGCGTGCGTCTGACTCTGAGCTCTAGCAGTCACCCCAGAGAGCAGTGCATGTCGGACAGTTTATCAAGGATGTACCGCTGGATCGCATCTCACTATAGTTGTTAAACGTGATATTTAATTAATCTAGTCTCCATCTAACGACTCTTCGGTCTTTTGAATCATCAGGTAACGTGTCACAGCGTCAGTACACTGCTTCAATCTTTCCCTTTCACGCTTGTACTTTGTAATTTTAGCGAAAACCTCAGATACTGCACCTTTTTTACCAACCAAGTTTGTTGACGCCATTATAACAACACAGATCACTCTGCCTATTCATGCCAGAGTCCCACGGAAAAAGTGATTGACAGGTGGTAATTTGTGTGTAACTTATCTTTATTTATTTATGATTTGGTTATGGGTAACGTTAAAACAAAGACTATGCGGGTCAGGTAGTTGAAACGGTAGGCTGCAAATAATTAATTCATTATGAATTGATTATTCATAAATAATTAATTCACCGCCGCCTACGACGACGATGCCATCGTCTATCGCGATGTTTCACATTAGACATCGTACGATGCCAAATTGGTCGACATCGCCCAACCCTAATTCTGACCTTCATTATTCTCTGATTAGCTATTTCAGATGTTACTGTAAGTTAAACTACAAACTTTGAGTCTAATTTGATTTTATTTTCAGGCTTAATATAGATACAAACACCTATTTTACGTGAAAACAATGTCTTGTCAACACGATGTCTGTCGGTGCTCTAGATCTGCCGCTTTCAGACTTTTTTCTCAAATAGACTGATTGGCGCAATTATGCATTAAAAATGGTTTGAACCATTATAGGGGTGGTCAAATGTAAATTTATTCATTCATTCATTCTCTTTTCGGCTTAGTCCCTTTATTAATCTGGGGAATAAACCACCAACTTATCCAGCATATGTTTTACGCAGCGGATGCCCTTCCAGCTGCAACCCATCACTGGGAAACGTCCATACACACCCATACACTACGGACAATTTAGCCTACCCTATTCACCTATACCACATGTCTTTGGACTTGTGGGGGAAACTGGAGCACCCGGAGGAAACCCAAGCCAACACGGGGAGAACATGCAAACTCCACACAGAAACGCCAACTGACCCAGCCGAGGCTCGAACCAGTGACCTTCTTGCTGTGAGGCGAATGTGCTACCCACTGCGCCACCGTGCAGCCCATCTATGTTTATATTATCTAATATTTTAATTATTAACATTATTATTTAAAATACAGATCAGAGTGAAATATTTCTCAGTATTAAAGAACTGACCCCCCCATAAATCTTGTTTTGACCTCCTTCAGGAGGGATCAAGCGTTAATTAGGGGGGGGTCAATCCCCCCCAAACCCCCCTGTAATTCGCACCCTGATTACATCCTATAAAGACAATAAACGTGCCATTTTAAGTGTGAAAACTGTTTCAGCATGAATCACACACTGTCAAAGAATACAGCGTTCCACACAATTCATTCATGTGGTCCCAACACAAATCCATTAAGTTAACATATTTAAGTGGATTGAATATAAAACAATTAAAATCCCCCCCAAAAATCTCAAGAATTGTGTTCTCAGCTCATTTCAAATAAGTAGTCTGAACAAGCACGAAAAATCATTTGAGAGTGCACCACATATTTCTAGTGTGAGAAAAGTTGTGTATCCTTAAGCTGAAGGTCACACTGCAATATCGCACTGATGCCAAGACAAATCCCCACAGAAGTCCTTCACTTTTTCCATGAGTCACTCCACCCTCTGTGAGAGTCTTGCAAATTTGCTTGGCTCTTAAGCAAGTTTCTCGTGTGCAACAGTTGTGTACGAGCACCACATGTGTCTCATCTTCAGTTTATAAGAGCGGAAGAGGCTTTAAAAAGTGAATGTGCTATAAATTCACAACAAGACCGAACACATCCTGCAGGCTGAGGGTCGCCCAGTCCTCCATCCCCCAGCAAACAGTGATCTACAGCTGAAGCGAGTGACTTCTGTATCTCCAGGGGTTCAGGAAGCGGCTCTACTGCAATCAACATCTGGACAACAGTGACCTTAAAGGCCGCTCGATGTAAACATGCAGTGCAAATAAGGTCCCGTTTACACCTGGTATGAAGCCGCACTTTCGTCAATAGAAATACAGGAATTTGAATTTTCAAAAACGTTTGACTACTTCCAGAAATTGCTTCAATAGCGTGGTTTAATGCTATCAAACAGCTACAAACGTGATTGTTATGAGACATTTAGGGAGAAGGCGCATAAAAAGAAGGTTTGTAGAAGTTTGTACCAAATAATTATTTCCATTTGCTTGCTTTATTATTGTTGGTTTAATAGCACTTTGCATTGCAAGTTAGCACAAGAGATGTATTCAAATTAGGGCTGTACAATATATCGAAATATATCAATATTAATATTTCGATATCAATACACTATCTGACAAAAGTCTTGTCGTCGATCCCAGTTGTAAGAGCAACAAATAATAACTTGATTTCTAGTTAATCATTTGTAAAAGTGTCAGACGGTAGATTTTTCCAATGAATCATCTGTTGAACTGCATCCCAATCATCACAAATACTGCAGGAGACTTATTGGAACCCGCATGGACCCAAGATTCTCACAGAAATCAGTCAGGTTTGGTGAAGGAAAAATCATGGTTTGGGGTTACACTCAGTATGGGTGCGTGCGAGAGATCTGCAGAGTGGATGGCGACATCAACAGCCTGAGGTATCAAGACATTTGTGCTGCCCATTACATTACAAACCACAGGAGAGGGCAAATTCTTCAGCAGGATAGCGCTCCTCCTCATACTTCAGCCTCCACATCAAAGTTCCTGAAAGCAAAGAAGGTCAAGGTGCTCCAGGATTGGCCAGAACATTATTGAGCATGTCTGGGGTAAAATGAAGGAGGAGAATGGACTTGAAGAACTCTGGGAGAACTCTGGGAGTCCTGCAAGAACGCTTTCTTTGCCATTGCAGATGACTTTATTAATAAGTGATTTGAGTCATTGCAGAGACGTATGGATGCAGTCCTCCAAGCTCATGGGAGTCAGACACAATATTAATTCTTTATCCACTGCACTATGACTTTATATTCTATACTGTACATTACTTCTGTTAAGTGACAAGACATTTGTCTAAGCAAAGTCAGACCCTAC
Source organism: Danio jaintianensis (assembly GCA_903798115.1). Lineage (NCBI taxonomy): Eukaryota > Metazoa > Chordata > Actinopteri > Cypriniformes > Danionidae > Danio > Danio jaintianensis. Next base: position 15,379,061 of record CAIGQV010019029.1, on the reverse strand, counting down.
TGTCCTAATGAAATAATTAAAAATCAAGGCATGATCATATTTTATTTTGGTAAAATAAGCATAATCTAGAGGCCTTTGCCTTTCATATAAGCCATTTATGATACCAAATGATCAACTAGAAGTCAAGTTATTATTTGTTGTTCCTAAATATGAAAATATAAAGCACGAGTCTCCAAAAGAGCCATTTGTTTTACTGTATTAAGTAGTATATTAGTTTTACTGTGTTAAGTAGATTTGGTATTTAAAGGATAGTTCACCCGAAATTTTAATTTACTCACTATTTACTCTCCCTCAAGTGGTTCAAAACCATTATGAGTTTCTTTCTCCTGTTGAACACGAAGGAATATATTTTGAAGAAAGCTGAAAATCTATAACCACTGACTTCCATAGCAGGAAAAACAAATGCTATGCAAGTCAATGTTTACAGGTTTTCAACATTATTCAAAGTATCTTCTTTCGTGTCCAACAAAAGAAAGAAACTCATAAATGTTTGAAACAAGTAAATAGTAAGTATTTGATGACAGAATTAAAAATTTTGGGTGAACTATCCCTTTAAATTTGTTAATAATAATAAAAAGAATTTTATGCACTTACGCAATACTTATTCAATAGTCTCAATTAGTTTCCTTCTAAACATGTTATAATGATAAAAGAGAGAAAATGCATCCAAGTTGTGCTCTCGAATTCCCTTTGTTTTACCAGTAGCTTTGTTCTCACAGATAAAAAAAAAAAGGTTCTCATGCAATGTTATACTCCCAAAGCTAATAACCTTTCCATTACAACTTCTCCACTACCAAAAATACACAGTTTGAATCAAAGATTAACAGACTCTAAAGGGCACTGGCCAGAAAAAAAGCACAAGACACGGTGATGAAGAAAACGAGACGTGGTTATAATGAATGAATATGTGTGTGTGTAAGCTCCTCGAAGGCTCAGGCTCAAGTTGCAGCTCATACAAGCCATCCATTCAGAGCAAAAGAGCAAGAATGTGCGTCGCCGAATGATGCAGCCTGCAAAAACGCAAGACGATGGCCCGCTTAAAAGCCCTGCCCTGTCAGAGAACAGTCCGAGTCTGTGTCCCACCGACCCGTCCCACAGAGAGAGACGACGGCCTGCTCACACCCAACACACAGAAGCTTTCTCAGTACGGATGCCTGCCAATACACCCGTCCTGCAAGACCACGAAAGCTGGAGTCACGACTGGCATGAAGATGTAAAGAACACCGCGACGTGACAAATGTTCTCAAAATGTCAGAGATCAGTCTGTCCCGATATGTTATCCACTGACCAAACACATTATAAAGGCGTTGATAAAACTAGCTGTACCATTATACAGTCTGTATAATGTCTAAAATTACCATACTTGTGGTGCTTTCCCATGCAAAACTTGTAGTGGTCTCACTGGGTAGGGGTGCCAACTCATAAATTTATAAGTAAAAATAAAAATATATATTTATAAAGTCAGTGCTACATAGGATATCATAGTAGTATAGTAACCAGAGTAGCCATTTGGTAGAGCTAAAGACAAAAATAAATCAAACAGAACTAAACCAGCTTAAATTGCATTCGAATGTTAATCAATTTGCCCTCCACCAACTATACTAGATTTGTAAGCTCACTATACAGTGTATACCAACATTCATTGATATATATTGGAGATATATATATATTAACGTGTTATTGAATGAGCTTCTAATGCTTATTTTGTGGTATTTATATAAGCCGGTTTTATCAATAAACTTTAAAGGGGACCTATTTTGCCCTTTTTAAGATGTAAAATAAGTCTCTGATGTCCATAGAGTGTGTATGCGAAGTTTCAGCTCAAAATGCCATACAAATAACGTTTTATGACTTCTTGAAACTGCCCCTTTTAGGCGTTGATCCTAATTGTGCCGTTTTGGTGACTGTCGCTTTAAATTCAAATGAGATTGCGCTCTTTTCAAAAGAGGGCGGAGCTACAAATGCCTATGTGTCAGCATAGTGGCAAATTCAAAAACAAGACTAACGTCGTATGCTAATGAGGGAGAGATTGTCAGTGAGCGGGGCTTTTTTCCACCTCTGATGACATACAAAGGGAGAATGTCAATCAAAGTGTTTCTGCAGGCTGTTTTTATCAAGTGTGATTATAAAAATAAAATGAATACATTTTTACCATTAGACGCTGGCTATATTCACAGACTTTCAGAGTTTAAACCCCTTATAAAAGTGATTTTTGCATAACTGGTCCACTTTAAAAGACATAACATAGTGAATGAACTAATTTGATTAAAAAATGTAGAATAAATAAAAGAGAATTCACTTACACGCCATGCAGTCTTACAGTTTGAGCTGTGCGTCATAAGAAATCAATACATGATGGTGCTAATAATTAAGTGTACTGAAAGCAATAAATAATAAGGGCAAAAATTGTCAAACTAAACACATGATGTCAATGCATCAACAAACACAACAGCCAATGACATTTCAGGATTTGCGAGCATATGCATACACTCAAAATAGGATTTTTAATGGTTGTTCAAACTGCTTATTTAAAAATTAGCTGAACCAACACAATTATTAAGTCAGTGCTCAGCATATACGAGTACACCCCCCACAAATCTCATTTAAATTAATATTTTCTATAGGAAGCTTTACAATATTATATTTGTGCTTATACATTAGTTTAGTCAGTACAGAAGCCAAATCTGGAGCTAATCTAACAAAATATCTTACAATAATGGTTCAAAAATTTGTAGCCCAAATGATAGGGAAAAATATTAAATAAAACTTTAAAAAATAGCAAAAATCAAGAGAAACAAAAAATGTTTACAATTTTGTTGAAATGTTGTAGTTTGTAATTAGTTTTTTGCAATATTTTGCATGAATTTAAATGTATTATCTTTCATTCATTCATTTTCTTTTCAGCTTAGTCCCTTTATTAATCTGGGGTCGCCACAGCGGAATGAACCGCCAACTTATCCAGCATATGTTTTACGCAACGGATGTCCTTCCAGCTGCAACCCATCAATGTGAAACATCCATACACACTCATTCACACACATACACTACGGACAATTTAGCTTACCCAATTCACCTATACAGCATGTCTTTGGACTGTGGGGAAAACCGGACCACCCGGAGGAAACCCACGCGAACACGGGGAGAACATGCAAACTCTACACAGAAATGCCAACTGACCCAGCCGGGTCTCGAACCAGCAACCTTCTTGCTGTGAGGCAATTGTGCTACCCACTGCGCCACCGTGCAGCCCATGTATTATCTTTCCATTTCTAAAGATGTTCTGTGACTAAAATATAATTTTAATAAATATATGTTTAATAAATCTGTTTTGTTCAAATGCACCAATATATATGACCCATATTCACTGAGAAATGGATAAAAATATTCATTTTCAAAATGGGGTGTACTCATATATGCTGAGCAGCACTGTAATTGTTTTGTTCAATCCACGTAAATTTGTAAAAACAGTTAAGTTAACTTAATCGATTTGTGTTGGCACAACATGAAGGAAACGTATGGAACTTTGCATTTTTTACATTGTATGTGACAAACAAACATTGGATGTTTATTCGTGAGGATTCTTGTAGAGGTTACATTGCAGATGATATATTGCCTATTGCCATATAATAAGACTTTCAATATTTATGCATACTAAAGAAACATTCTAACTATAGTTAACTACAACATCATAACCTGTGACATCAAGACAACTTAGGTTTGAAACACAGAAGATTAAACTAGCCCAAAAAAGCTCAAAATTAACCAGTTTTCTCCTAATTAATTCTTCATTTGTCTTCTATTATGCGTAAAACAAACACAAACTATTTTTTGTATGTGTGTGCCCTTTTAAGATGCAGTTACTGATGTATATTGAAAATCTGGTTGTTATGTGATTGTCAAGATCTTCAGAGTGGTAGTTTGGGTAGATTCTTGATGGCCAAACCTCTTGCTCTATATAAATAATAGTTATCCTAGACTTTGCGAGTACAACTAAATAATAAAATGATAAGATGATGCAAGTTTATATGGTGCCACACTGATCATGATGAGTATCTGTGTCACAAAGGAGCAGTAAAATGTAAATATAAACCAATGGATGTGCAAAACACACATTTTGGTCAACACATTTCTGTGTAAAAATACACAGAAAGCAACACAAACACAGATGTGAGGCTTGTGTTTACAATCAGACATGGTCTCTACAGTTGAGACTGATGACTTATTTTCTTAAGATATGCTCGTCAGTCCAGTGTTTAACATCCCTGATTGTGTGCGAACACAGAGAGTATGCGTCATTTTATATCACAGTAACATTATCTCAATGTTATTAATGATGAAAAAATAAATAAAAAGTTATGTTAAATTAAAGGTGGATAATTTAATTTTGCAATGTAAGGAAGCAACTATAATCATGAAACACTTTACTTAATTAAAACATATCAAAAACGGCAAGATTTATTATTTACGAATTTGATCACACACTAATTTTAAAATGCATTCATTTTGATTTAAAGGGATTGGCCTATAATCATTTATACTCACCCTTAATTTCTAACAAACCTATTTGAGTTTCCTTCTTCGATTAAACAAAAAACAAGATATTTAGAAAAATGTTGGATAACTGTAACCATTGACTTCCATAATATTTGCTTTTTCTACTATGGATGTCAATGGCTACCGGTTTCTAATGTTCTTCAAAATACCTACATTTGCATCCAACATTAACAACAAAACTTTGCTTCAGGTATAACACCTGTTTAACAAGTTATTTCTCGCTTGGACTTGTGTGGGACACATCCCACTCTTTAATATTAATTCATACTTCTTATTCATCATGTCTTTAAATAACGTAATGGTCATGTGGTGTGACTGGTTCAACAAAAACAGTTGACGTTGCATTGATGCTGTTGTACACTATAAACTGACGTTTTGCACTGCAGCCCTGATTATACCCATGTTTACAAATCTTCTATGTGGGTCAAAGATGAGACATCATCCAATTTTGGTGTCCATATTAGATTAAATTTATAAAAGTGTTATAAAACTGATCATTCAAATTGTATTCTGATGAAAAGCTACTTGCTGATAAATAATGCCAAAATGTAAAGATTAATACAATACAATTAACTTTGTATTTTGGGGCTGTATATATATCAAGAAAAATCAGGCATATTAATTTGTTTAGTGGGTCATATTAAATATTGCATGATAGTCATTAAACAATACAACTAAACAGGACACATTGTATATTCACATTCAAATTTCTATGAATGGTCTTTCTACGAATCCCTACTTCCTTAAGCAATGTCACTGACCAGATAGTGTTATCAGTTATAAAGACATCAAATCATTAGTTGGGACAAATGAGATCATCAGAGATGGCAAAAGTACACACACATCCTTTACTGAAGTAGAACCGATACATGTGTTTAAAAATGACTCTGGTAAAAAAGTACGGACTACACTTTTGTACTCAATTAAAAGTAAAGAGGCAGTTCATTCCGCTGTGGCGACCCCTGATGAATAAACTAAGTCGAAGGAAAATGAATGAATGAATAAAAGTAAAGAAGTATGGTCTCAAATACGTGCTTAAAAGTAAAAAGTATCCATTACTAATACCACTACTACTAGTTACTACTTGTAACTACACTGTAAAAAAAAAAAGCAGGGTTCCACACAATTTCTTCATGTTGGCCCAAAACAAATTGATTAAGCTAACTTAATTGTTTTTACAAATTTAAGTGGATTGAACATAAAACAATTAAGTTTATAAGAACTCGCATTTCTAATTTTTATGTTGCCAATTTTCATCATGAAAGCAACCAATAAACATCGCTCTGCAATATTGCACAGCACCATTTCTCACAAAGCTGCCTTATAGGTTAATTTGTTGAAAAAACAACGCACTGTGTGCAATGAAAAACAAACATTTTTATTTTTGAATCAAAAAGGCATACAAATTGCACAATGACAAGAAATAATAAAGATCACCAAACGCTTTATAATGAAAGGAATGAGCTTGGTTTAAAAAGATAACGAGTAGAAAATACACTGTAAAAGTATCTGTAAGTTAGCAGTTTTCCGTATTTTGTGATTCATGTTTTTATTTTTCCCTGTTTATTTCTGCGTTTGAATTGCATTATGGGACATTGATCTTTCTTCCAACAACTTTTAACCTTGAAAAGTTCAAAAAAGTGGCTTTTATTAACATTTTTAATAGTTTAAAGTGATATATTGTCTGGGTTGGTGCTGTAAATTGTGGTACAAAAGCATTGTAAATAAACTCCCAGTGCATTTTCTGCTATTTTACAGACTTTCCTTCGACTTAGTCCCTTATTTATCAGGGGTCGCTACAGCGGAATGAACCGGCAACTATTCCAGCATAGGTTTTACGCAGCGGATACCGCAACCCAGTACTGGGAAACACCCATACACACTCCCATTCACACACACTCATACACTACGGCCAAGTTAGTTTATTCAATTCACCTTTAGCGCATGTCTTTGGACTGTGGGGAAAACCGGAGCACCCGGAGGAAACCTACGCCAACGGGAGAATATGCAAACTCCACACAGAAATGACAACTGGCCTAGCCGAGACTCGAACCAGCAACCTTCTTTCTGTGAGGCGACAGTGCTAACCACTGAGCCACCGTGCCGCCCAGACTTAATTCTCTATATATTATTTCTTATACATTATAAGATACCAGAAATATCCACTCAAGTACAGTAACAAAGTATTTGTACTACTTCCCATCTCTGTTTGTTAAAATAAATACGCAAATAAAACTGGAGATTATAACTGTCATTAATAGCAATAAAACAGGTTCATCTACAAGCATTGCATTTCTCATATTTGCCTTAAAATCATGAATGGTTTCTGGCCGCAAATGACCCAAGAAAGTACATCTGGCTGCCACAAGACCTCAGTCTGTGAGAGATAATGTGCTTTCCAGGCTAATCACGCTGCTGTGATTATCAGCAGTAAGAAATGCTGAGCCCGACAACTCAACTGCCCCCCTCAGCAGCTCCTTAACCCCTGTCCTATAACAGGGGAATGGGCCTTGGGTTATTTTTGCCTTTTTAAATCACCTGAAATATGACGACCGACACTTTAGGTAGTAGAGTAAGTGGCAAAAAGCCTGTTATACAAGAAGGTACAAACACACACCCTTCATTCAATCTCTTCCCAGAAGAAATTTGACAATGAAGATTAGATCACAATTACCAGTTAGAGTTAAGAAAGCCACTGGGGTTTGTAAGGCATAAAATAGGTGTGTTTTCATTCCTCAAACATTATATTTAGGCCTGTCATAATGTCTATTTTTTGTCAAACGATATATTGCACCAAAATATATTGCGATAAACGATATTATGGTCATTTTAATACCAGTTTATGCCACTTATTATACTGTATAATGCCAGAATGACAATATAATATCATCACAATGCAAGTACTCTCTTTCAAAGAACACATACTATTTTATCCTTAAGAATATTTCATTTAATTATAGTCATTTTAACAATTTAATAATTAGGTATTGGAATCAGAATGTAAAAATGCAGATCCTAAATAAATAATAATAAATGTTAACAAAAACGTGCAAGGTAAAAAAGTAACCGGGGCTGCGATATCTGCTACCAGATCTATTTTCAGTCGTCAGACACCCACATGAAAATATACTAGATAAATTGAGCGATTGGCATCAAAATCAAAGCAATTCTGAACTGTGTGAAATGATTTGTGGTTAAATCCAGTCTTATTTCCTACACAAACCTACACACCACACTTGGCATATATTGTAAATAGTGAAAACAGGGCCTCAGATATGGTATTTGGTGATTGGTTGACAATATGCATGAGAAACCAATCACAACAGATTGGTAAAAATGACCAATCAGAATGCAGTAGGCCCTTGGAAAAAAAGAGAGAACAAACCCCTGAACCAACTGTTTAAAGCGATAGTTCATCCCAAAATAAAAAAAATTGTCATCGTTTAGTCACCCTTTACTTGTTTTAAACCTTTAAGAGTTTCTTTCTTCTGTTGAACACAAAAGAAGATATTTTGAAGAATGCTGAAAACCGGTAACCATTGACTTCCACAGTATTTGGCTTTCCTACAATGAAAGTCAATGGTTACAGGTATCTAACATTCTTCAAAATATCATCTTTTGGGTTCAACAGAAGAAAAAAACTCGTAAAAGTTTGGAAACGCTTATGGGAGAGTTAATGATTTCAATTTTGGGGTAAACTATCGAGTAAGACACAATAAGGAAAGAAAAATGTAAGAAAACTCCCCAAAAAGTATCTTTAAAAGAAGCAATTTAAATAAAAAAGGGCAAATTAAATTTAAATAACAATCAAATCTGAATATTAAGACTTCAAATACCAAAGGTAATGTACTAATGGCCCATTATATTGCGACATAAATGTAATTTCACCAGATGACTTGAATCGCTCTTTTTGTAATGAATTCATAATTTTAGATTTAGAAATAAACGATTTATGATTTTCTGGGGAGTCAAACAGTATTCAGAAAAAAGAAATTAATAATCTCTGTATAACATAATAATAATGACACTATAATTTTCATTAAGTATATATTATATAATGTACAATTAATCTACAGTTGTCGTAAAACAAACTTCTAATTTATTGTGCCCAAATGGCTTAAATTTGCTTGAAATGCTTACACAGTCACAGGCCTTAAAAACAATAATAAATAATAATAATAATAAGCTTTCACTCTAATGTTAAAATATGAAATGACTCCACTATGTTGTTAACTGTAATGTCTGGTCAACTATAATCCCTGCGATGTGACTATTGGGGACTCACACATTGCGATATCAATGCTAAAATGATATATTGTGCAGCCCTAGTACATAACAATAACCAACACATGCAACAAACCCACAAGATTCAGGCAGGGCTACAGCTGAACTGAGAGCAGTTTGCATCGTTGTGTGGAATTCCATGTCAACAAACCCTGGGGAGCGAGAGGGAAAGTGAGCAGAATTGGCACATGAGGAGGTGGGGTATGTGTTTGGGGGAGCTTAAAACAAAGAGCCGTTCTCTTCTAAAGGTGAAGGAGAATATGAACCAATCCTCAAGCTCCACAAAGCACATATAGTTCTCCTGGAAGCGCACGTTACCGCCCTGATACTGTCGGTTTATGAATGCCAGACACACCAAACTGCTGCACCTCCAGAACTGGCTTTGATGCTGTCTGGAAAGGTGTTATGTGTGGTGTCTGCTTGTTTAATTGGGATCTGAGCTCAAAAGCCACTCTGTAATTCTGCAACTGGCTTGCCTTCATCGTTTTCATTGGCGATAACTTTTTTAACCACAGTGACTTCATAGTACACTACACTGTAAAAAATATGCGTAAAATAGCAGTTTTCTATATTTTGTGATTCATGTTTGAATTTTTTATTGTTTATTTATGCTTTTGAATTACATTATGGGACTTTGATCTTTCTTGTAATAACTTTTAACCTTGACAAGTTCGAAAAAGTGACTTTTATTAACACTTTTAATAGTTTAAAGTGATATATTGGCTGGGTTGGTGTTGTATATTACGCTACAAAATAATTTTCCGTTATTTTACAGACTTATTTCTCTCTATAAATGTTTTTGTATACATTATATGATTTCAAACGACTAAAATGTCAATAAAAGTCACTTTGTTAAACTGTAGAGTTGAATTTTCAACATCAAAAGTCGATAGAGCAGAGATCAACATCCCATAATGCAATTCACAACCGTGAATAAATGGAAAACACCTTGTGAATCACAAAACTACATAAAAAAAAATAATAATTCAGTGTATACAGAATAACTATTAAATAATTCAGTTTAATATTTAATTTGTTTATTAATTCACACCACAGCAATATTCACAAAAAAATCAGTGCAGATATTTTAAAAGTTACTTATATAATATATAAAATATGTGCTTTCCTTAACACATTTATATGTATTTTTAACTAAAATATTTGTGTGCAGCTAAAAAAAGTACAGCACCCACAGTGAACCCCCTAATTAGTCAGCAGTCTACTCATCAAGTACAGGCCCCTTTGCGCAGAAGTAGAAACACAAACCTGTTATTACATAACCTGCAACACCTCTTCAAACGTTTCAATGCTATACTTTGACTTTATCCAAATGGGCTAAACACATAATAGGCATTTAATTATTTTGTGTGGCACTGCACTTGGCATGATACAGACAGAGCCTGGATAACTGCACCATCTGAACTTTATCCCTTGGAGCCAAGTGGAACCCATGGCACATTAACAATCTGACAAACCCATAGATCTCATTTAGAGAGTCTGTTTGAATATCCAAGTCATTTTTAATGTCTAAATGTAGTACTTGATTAGGTTTACATGCATTTAAATGCATTCCAGATGATCTGACACTAGTTGCAACACATCAAAACATGCGATGACGGTAAGATGGCAATCATGCCATGAGATCATAAGACGATATCTACTTACAGTGCTGTATAAAATGTCATTTTCACCGGCTTCTGATAATTCGCTGAGATTTTTGTCCCATTGTAAAAACGGCTCCCCGCTATCCATTATTTCCATCGTCACGGAGGCGCAGCGTCGCTTCAATGACCCCAGAAACGGCTGTTTATCGGCGTATCCGTAAAATTACTCGCCAGATCGCGATTCAGAGAGACTAATTTATTGTCAGCTAAAAGTTGATCATAAGTTGAGCGTCTGTCGCCAATGTTCACGGAACTTTCCTCTCAGCTTCCTTGAGAAATGTCGCCCCTTCACAGGCGAGCAGGAATTTGGGGGCGGGGAAATGATGGGAGTCGCGAAATCTGTTTACAAAAGACTGTTTGTGGACTGTTGTGCTTTCAATAAACGTTTTAGATGTTTCCAGACAACTTATATCATTTGGATATTTGAAGGGGGTTATATTTAACCACGCTGTTTGAAAACACCACGCGTATATAAGCTTCAAAAACACTAAACTTTGCAATCTGACGGCCCGCCCTTGGAATCCGCGTGGCAGCCAATCAGATGAGCGTTTAGGTTTAAAGCTCATGTTAATCAACAAAGACGGAGCACAAGGCTGACCAATCAGAGATGGCTATTACGTGATTGACGGGAAATTCCGCCAATCAACATCGACTCCGCATAATCTCTTAACAAACCGTGTGAAGCCAAGAGTACCAAACTGT
>CAIGQV010019029.1:15354981-15367457 GCA_903798115.1 Danio jaintianensis | reverse complement strand
TAAATGTAAGTAACACGAGTATTGTTAACTTACTCGCCCAAACAAATGCAAATCAACGTTACTTAAAGAACAGAAGGAAGAAATGAAACTACAGTGCTCTCAGTTTCAAACACCAAACTCCCTGAAAAAAGTTGCTGAAACCTCAAGATGTTCTACAAGTGTTTGTATATTTGAAGTCACAAACTTTGGACATGGTGTGAGTATTCATAACAAACCCTTTACTGACAAACTGCAACATTTACTCATGAACATTAGCATGATAATACAACTGGACGTGGCTTTATGCATATATATTTATGTTTTAGAAGTCAAAAAAGACTTTTATATATAGTTTCTTTTACAAAAACAGTCAAATCAACTTAATGGGGCCTTAAAGGTTTACATGTCAAAAAAGTGCATCTTTTGGCGCCCTCTGTATGAAATAAGAGAGCATGAGACAATCATAACAAAACAATGACTTATTATTTTATGTATGACCTCTAATGGCAGACACAAATATACTCAGAGTTTAATGTAGATGAGCAGAGTTACACTATACAAAATATTGTCTTTTGGTTCTAAATGTCCGGAAAGGCATCTTCACTACTGGTCCCGCAGGTTTTCACTTAGAAATACAATATTATCTGGAGAAAGAGAAAGACATTATTATTATTAAAGACATCATATTTAGTCAATTAAAGTCATTAAAGCAAAAAAAAGGCACAATGTGATAATCTTTAGAGTCTGACCTGCGATAATAGTTGTTGCCTGTCGTCTGACATTGTTTTTATCAACATATTCTCCATAATCGAGCTTTCCTTCCACAAAAATCCTAGACCTGAAATAAAATGTAAGATTCAAAGCTGTATTTTGTTTAAGCCCTATCAAATGACTTAAAAAGCAAATAAAGAACACACCCTTTCTTTACATACTGATACGCCACATCTCTGAGGCCTGGTTTGAATACTGAAATTCTGTGCCATGTTGTTTTCTGAGTGACGTCTCCTGCAGAAAAAAAAGATTAATTAATAATAGTACAAAGCATTTGAACAATGAAGGCAATATCTGAAATCGAACATCTTTAAAGCTGGTAAAAAAAAGATAATATTATTCCTTACAGTGGCATATATAAAAATGAAGGTTTCAGAAGTAAAAACACTCCATTCATTTTATATATATATATATACACACACACACACAGTGCTCAACATAATTGAGTTCACCCCAAATTAATATTTTTATTCATTTCTCAGTGAATATGGGTCATATATTTTGGTGCGTTTGAACAAAACAGATTTATTAAACAGATATATTTATTAAAATAATATTTTAGTCACCAAACATCTTTAGAAATAGAAAGATAATACATTTAAATGCATGTGAAGTATTGAGAAAAAAAATTACAAACTACAAAATTTCAACAAAATTTTATACATTTAATATTTTCCCCAAACATATAAATTTGAGTTTACTCATTTTGGGCTGTTATCATAAGTTATTTTGTTAGATTAGCTCCAGATTTGGCTTCAGTACTGACTAATCTAATGTATATGCACAAATATAATATTGTAAAGCTTCCTATAGAAAATATTAATTTAAATGAGAGGTGTACTCATATAGGCTGAGCACTATATACAGTATATATAATCTCATTGTCTTTTTACTTAACATTACCTCTTAATTTAATTAAAAAACAAATGCTTGCAGTATATCTTTACAAATAAGACAGATTAATCCTTAAGCTTTCACCTGCGCCGACTGGCTCTCCCTCCCCGGATCGCCACATTTCGTTTGTAGCCATAGAGAAGATGGTGACGGGGTTTCTGCCCTCCACTTGCCTCATGACAGGGTCTTGCCCCACTCGCCCAAGAATCTGCACCTTGTTAATAGCTTAAAAATAATAATTAAAAAAAAAACAGAAAAGATCAAATACTTTTGTTTCCAACAGAGAACCAAAGAAATGGTGCATCCCAATTGTCATACCCGAGTACTATACTATGCTGCTCTTTAGTGTAAATAGTGCAAGGAGTGTGTGTGTGTATGTTCACACTGAAAATGTATATGGTCTTCATGTATTGTTGTAGGTCAATCTAACTGATTTTATAGTTGTTGGAAATATCAATTAACCTATGTTTCTAATATTTTAACATTTGTGATTTTTTTATGTTTGTTATTTAAGGTCAGGAATGTGTATGCAAAGTTTAAACACACTGATGTATTGAACATAATTTGATTGTTAAAAAACAAACAAACATTTACAGTGCATGAGGGTAAACCCATATGATACACTTGTTTTTAAGTGTATTATATGGAAAAGAGCTTTTGGACTGCAATGCATTTAATTTTTTGAAGAGAGCTGGAAACCTGTAACCATTGACTTTCACAGCATTTGATTTTCCTACTATGGAAGTCAAAGGTTACAGGTTTTCGGCTTTCTTCTAAATATCTTCTTTTGTGTTCAACAGAAAAAAAGAAACTCATAAAGGTTTGGAACCAATAGAGGGAGAGAGTAAATAGTGAATGAATGTTCATTGTTGTGTGAACTAACCCTTAAAATGAAAAATCCCTTTATCACACTTTAACACAGTGGCTGCGTACAAAGTGCATCAGTGTAGTGTAAAATGTGTCATACAGAAATATATATGCAAAATAGATTGTAGACAAATAAAAAATGAGTACAGAAATATACGCAAAATAGATGCAAAGCAGACGAGTAAACAAACAGTTCATTACAATCTAGTTTGACAGCTCTCAAACGTGTCAAACAAAATGTAAACAAAAAAAAAATACTGCATGTAGTGACTGATAAATCCTCACATTTCTCCAAGGTCAGGCTTGTGTCTGCGGTCCTGTGTCGGACAAACTGTTTCAGTATCTGTGAGGACACAGTAAAACACTCATGTAATAATCAGAATCAAACAGCATATCATAATAGAGCAAACATGAATACTTTTTTTGTATACTTCTTGTATTGTTACCTGCGCGGAGGCGTTTCTCAACATCTTCTCTGCTGTGTTGATGGCGCTATAATGTTTACCGATATGTCATCCAGACTGATAAAGAGAAAAAAAAAACTTATTTTATTATTTATTGCCAAACTTTTACAGCAACGCCGTGATTAGATATAGTAATATAACTGACAAGTGTAATAATATAACACAAGAAACAACTGTTATGGGTTTGCATTAATCGGGTTATGACATATCATCAATGGACAATACGAGAAAAGCACAAAAAATGGCGTATATCCCTAAAAAGATGGTCAAAATGCATCAAAAATTGTCGACTTTTATTTGTAAGCCTTAAAAACTTAAAACTTACTTTTTTAGGGTAGGTTTTATTTGATTTTTAGATATATTATTATTATTATTTTAGGTGTTTTTAATTATTTTTATTAGGGCTGTGCGATTAATTGAAAAGTAATCAAAATCGACATTCAGAACCTATAATCGATCAAATTTTTCCAGGTCAACTTTTTCAATTACTTTCCCTACCGCTCTGTTAAGGTTGATTTAAACTTCTGCGTCGAACGCACGGGTATGGTCCAATGCAGCCTTCGAGCGGTCGCATACCCACGCACCTCTTGAAAAATGTAAACTACACGTCGCACGTTTGCATTACATTAACGATGCCTGGAAGCTGCGCCAGAGATGCCTTGAGACGGCATATTTTCTATTGCAATAAAACTATTATTAATATTAAGATATTTGTTTAGAGAAGATTCAAGAAATGCACTGTTTAAAATATTATTTACAGGATATACAAGAGTTCTTTTATTTAGAAAAGATACTGCTTATTTTCTACTTTTGAAAACACTGAAAATAATTAATAACGTTTTATTAAAAGTGCAAGTTATTTATTTTCACTATAAGACAAAAGTGACTGTTCGTTTTAGGCAATGTGTGTTTTAATTTCAGTTGTACAACGTTGATGTTCAATAAATAATCATAGATAGTAGATAGTGTGTGTTTCCTTCAATTACTTTAAAATCAAGTAATGCACCCTTCATTTAAACATCTCTCACTTGTAATATGTGCGCATATTACCTGTCAGTGAACTGTGAGGGCAAAAAAACAAATAAATTAATCGTTCATTAATCGTAATCGAGTAAAAATGTTCAATTAATCGAGATTTTGATTTTAGGCCAAATCGCCCAGCCCTAATTTTTTATTATTGCATTTCATCCTTGTATGTATCTTTTACTGCTGCACATTTTATATGTCTGTAAAGTGCTTTGAGATGCTACTTTTAAAGGTGCTAAATAAAAATAGTGTATTATTATTATTATTATTATTATTATTACAGGGTTCATACACATTTGTACTACTAAAATTCCAGGACTTTTCCAAAACTTTCAGGTAAATATTCATGACCTAATGTTTAATGTAATGTTTACGTACACGTGGTAAATAAGACAAAACTGCATGTTATAAAAATATTTTAAATATGAAAAATATGCGACAATTTATGTACTTTGTTTATTTCTGTAAAACAGTTTTTAGAAAGTATCTTGCTGTCTGTGTGAAAATATTTTAGAAATGTTGGCTTGTGTTTTGAAAAAATGTATAAGAATAGTACAAATTAGCACCCACAGTATATCACCTCTGTGGTTAGAGAATTTGTTTCTTGAATTACGATGAATGCGAGTGAAAGAGAGGTGAAGATGAAAATGCGAGTTGCTTTTTTACCCCACACAGAAACCGTCACGTGAAGAGATGAACCGCACAATTGGATTTTAAAATTTTCCCAATATTATTATCTCAAATATATTCAAGTACACAAATTTCCATGACTTTTCCAGAACATTTTGGGTTTATTTGTTTTTCCAAAACTTTTCCAGGCCTGGAAAATGCCTTGTCAAAATTCCATGACTTTTCCAGGACCGTATGTTATTATAAGTCCAGGAGAGGAAACGAGTTAAATTCGGCAAGAAAAATGCGACACATTAGTGAATTACATATAGTTAAAATGACAAATCTTTTAATATTCTTATAAAGACTGCGATGTCATGATTTAGTTAAAGGTAAATAGATTTGTTCTGTATCTACTTTCGGCAAATCCAATGAAGAAACACATGTTAATCTCCCGCCATTGATCTAAGTTACATTAAAACGGGTCACGATTAGAGATAATCGGAATAGCGAGTGTACGCCGATTGCATACAGAGGATCGTCTTCGCACTTTATATAAAATAGGAATGTAAATGTAAACTTTGACTTACAAATTCAGTAGATCTTGAGAAGGCTTCAATAACCCCACGCTGTTTCCGGTGCGTCTTCAAAAACATTCCCCAGGAGCAAATGAAACGTATAACGTCAGTTCCGGATCATCATAGTCATAAACAGCGAATAATTTTGTTTATAAAACCTTGTTAATTTTTTGTTAAAGTGATGTTGTATTATTTTTCATAGTCTTAATAATTCCCTTAATATTACTAAACTTAAATATTAAACTTAATATTACGTTGTATAGCCTTGTTACAGACCCAAACGTCTAATTATAAATGTACAAATCTATCATCAAATATTGCTGATGATGATCTAAAGAAAGTGAAATAAAGACAAACAGTTTGTAAATGTATCCTGCATGTGGAAATTATTTAAAGCAACACAAAATAATGTATGATTATGTATAATAATTATGTATAATGCAAAATGATCAACAATGCATGTAATAATAATGTATAGTTATCAATATTTAAGTTAGACGTTGATTTATTGTTATTTTTTAATTTAGTATGGTATTATAATTAAGTATTTTAATTAAAACTATTTGTTTATTTTAATTTGAGACCATTTTTATTTCAATTTTGTACAATAAACAATTAGTTATTTTATTTTTCGGTTCAGAAGTTCATGTGGTTTGAGGTTAAATAAAAAAAAAAAATTACATATCAAGAAAAAAAAACAAAATGGGAAAAATATCACTTAATATTATTATTTTGTATAGTAATTTCCAGTGGAATTAATATGGTAAATGCAAAAAATAATAAGTGGTACTCACTGCAGAGCCACATGGGCAGAGTTGAGCTCCAGCAAGGGGGAGCTTGAGCCCCAGCTCAAGCCCTTATCATTTGAAAAAGCCAGGGGCTTCAAGGAAAAAGATAAAGACAATTCTTTTTTTAAATTAAAATATGTAAATGTTTGCATACATTAATACACTTAACAGCTTTCTTATTTGTCAGATTATAGATAGTTTTTATATAAAGCTGAAATTCTGACTTCAAAATAATAAATAATGGCTTGCAATCACTGTACTTGCTTTTGTGTATACTGAATTTTGCCAACAAAAGTAATAAATTGATCAAAAAGTACTCTTTGTGTAATGACCTGTTGAATGTAAGAAATCCAAATAAAACATTTTTAAAACAAAGTTGGAAACCGGGCATAAAGATGATTCTAATAAAAGAGCAGAAATGCAACCAAAAATTAACTACATATGGGGAACTCCAAAACAAATGATAATATGTTTTTGTATGTAGACCACAAAACGTACAGCATGTATCAAGTTCACAATTAAACCTGCTTGCAAGAAAATAATTACTGGGATAATATTTATAAATAAGTTTGAATTAAATTTCTTTTACTTTATTTGTTATTAAAGTATTTATGAGGTAATTTCCAAACTTTTGGGGCCATAACAAATCATTAACATAGCTATTCCAGAAAATCATTACATGAGGTCTAGAGACAACATCCCTTTGAAAAAGAGTTCGAATTTTAATAGAAGAGGAAAAGCCCTAGCTCCTCCTTGCTGCAATTCTTCTACAAGTGATGTCACTGGGGGTTGGGGTTAGGGGCGGGGTAGGTGTACG
This sequence comes from Danio jaintianensis, assembly GCA_903798115.1. NCBI lineage: Eukaryota > Metazoa > Chordata > Actinopteri > Cypriniformes > Danionidae > Danio > Danio jaintianensis. The sequence continues at coordinate 15,360,664 of CAIGQV010019029.1, read as the reverse complement.
CATTAAAACAGCTTATAGGAGGAGGAGCTGGAGCTCAAGCTCCCCCTCATTGGAGGTGAGCTCCACCCAAGTGGCTCTGCAGCAAAAAATAATAAAACAGTAGAAACATTGCTATTGCTATTATTGTAAAAAAAAACAAAAAAAAACATTTTAATACAACAATCAATAACTAACATGGCTTTATAAAAACATTTCAGAGAGACACATATGCTTATTTGAAATATTGTTTTTAATTTGAGGCCTTGAGGTACACCGAGTTCCTGAAAACAGTAGAGTCTTATAGAGAGAGAGCATCCAAACATAATACCAGACCAGAATACAGAAGTGCATTTATACAGTAAAGTGTAATTAATATGAATATTCATAATACTGTGATCAATCTAATACATTAGAGTGCTCTTCTTCTAATTTATTAACTGAAAAGTGCAATATGTTCATTTTATTATCATACACAATAACAAATATTTCCATACATGGTGCTCTGCGATGATTTCCCATTAATTCTTTGATCTTATACACATATTAAAGTAAATATAATCCTGAGAGTAGACAAAGGCGATATGCTAAACAGAGTGGAGTCCTGCAGTCTCTGTTCAACACACAGTAAGACACGATACGAGAGTTGAATTCAGTCATAAAGTGCAGCATAGACATCCAAAGGCATATTTGCACAATTCAGCCGAGATGCTGGAGAATAAGCTCAGGGTTTCTCTAGGACGACACTGAGGAGTTGGGAAAGAAGGTGCTGGGCAGGTTGACTGATGGGATAGTGATCGGGAAGTTTGTCCTCCAGATCTGAAGTCTTCACATAGTACCTGTGAGAAAAAAAACAGAGTAATTAAGAAAACATGACAGTCCTGGCACGTCATGATTTTGCCAAGTACGATGCGATCCTGGATTAACATCTATGTTGATCCTGGAACATCATTTTTGTTCGAAAATCATTGCCAAAATCAGAGGGGAATAATAGTTGGATAACAATCATGTAGAAGTGTATAAACCTAATTGTAAACCTAAACTTAACATAAACTGTAAACGTATCCCTTAATTCTGATTGGCTGATTGGTTGATGTTAATCATTGGCTGATGTTAATCCAGGAACAAGTCCTACTTGGTGAAATCTGGTAAGGGACAGTGCTGCCTTATGGGATATTTACACAACAACAATTAAAAAAAACATGAGAAAAAAAACTGAAAACGTTTCAAAACAATTCCAACGGGCTATATGCACAGCAAGTGTTTTTCAGCCACTGATAAACTTCCAGTGAAAGTTTTATGTGACTATTTTCAATTTCATAAAGTTCCTTTTTACAGCATCAATAATGTAACTTAAATAAAATATAATCAGTTTAATAGATTTAGGCATTCATTTAGTTGTTCAAGTTGTTCCATCTACTTTAACACTTTATGTACATCTCCAACAGCAGAGTACTAGGACCACATTTCTTGGATCCTACACTAATGTACTAGTTTTAACGAATTAAATGTTACAATGACCAAGAAACAATAATACATTTTATTAATAAAAAAATGTTACAGTAGAACGACAACAATTAGTAATTAATTTGACTGTTTTATAGCAATTACTATTCAGATTGTTATTTGTAATATTAGGAATGAGTTTTTCTTTTCATTGTTTAAAGATTTTATATTATGTCCCCATAATATACCATGGTTTAAATGCCTCTTTTTGTGTAGAAGTAAAAACACCCTGTTTATGGGTGTTTCTTTAAATGCAAATGAGCTGCAGCTCCCCGCCCCTTTCCACAAGAGGGCAGGGCCTTTACAGCTCTTACCTCAGTTACTCCATCAACAACAAACTGTGTTAAAAGTAAGGTGGAATGAAAATAAAAATTAAAAACTGAACAATTTCCAGGTTTCAGGTTTTAATTGGCTAACTGTCACTTAAAACTAGGCTCCAAGAACTGGGACATTAATTAATGGCACGGTTTTGCTTAATGAAGCTCATGAAGGACCTGAACTCCTCCTTGAATCCTGTCCTGATGTATTTGCTCAAACAGGGGCTGTGCTGCAGGCAGGCTAATAAAACACAGCATCGCTGGTACACAAGAACCGCCTGAGAGGGGCTGATGGGAAACTGCGGGCCTGAGAGAACCAGAACCGCCTGCTGGGCCTGATATCCAACAAACGGGAGCTGAGATGGAGAGAGATAAACACATTAGCTGAAGGTATGTTCATACATTGGTTCTGATATGTTCACATGTTCATTTTGTGGACTCATGCAAATGAATTGGTTTTACTTACTAAGAATTTGGTTTAACTTACTAAGAATGGATGTGGTTTAAGCAATCGAAACACCCAGCCAATGGTAAGGAAATGTCCCAGAGCAGGTGTGCGACTTGCCTTTGAATTACAAAAGAGATGAGTAAAAGCGATCAGTGTTAAATATGCATATGCATGTATTTTATATATAGACAACTGACTAATACTGTGGAATAATTAAGAATTAAAAAAAATGTCTCTTATATATAAGACTGATTTTATGGGTGGAAAAATACAGTAAACTTGTAAAATATCATTAGAATTTAAAATAACTGTTCTGTTTGATTTTATTGTTTAAAATGTTGACACCGGGGTGTCACGGTGGCGCAGTGGGTAGCACGATCGCCTCACAGCAAGAAGGTCGCTGGTTCAAGCCCCAGTTGGGTCAGTTGGCATTTCTGTGTGGAGTTTCTCCCCGTGTTGGCATGAGTTTCCTCCGGTTTCCCCCACAGTCCAAAGGCATGCGCTATAGGTGAATTGAATAAGCTAAATTGGCCATAGTGTATGTGTGTGAATGCAAGAGTGTATGGGTGTTTTCCAGTGTTGGGTTGCGGCTGGAAGAGCATCCGCTGCATAAAACATATCCTGGATAAGCTGGCAGTTCATTCCGCTGTGGTGACCCCTGATTAATAAAGGCACTAAGCCGAAAAGAAAATGAAGAAGAATGTTGTTTATTTCTGTGTATCAAAGCTGATGATTACATGATCTTCAGATTTTTTTTTAAAAATGAAGCTTTCACCTTCAAAATAAAATATGGGTATTTAATTTTTTTTAAAGCGCATTCAACTATAAATAAAGTAATGTTTAAAAAACATTCAGATCTAACGTTTTCATGACCTAATGGAAATGGTAGCCAAACTTGCTTAGAACATGTTTTGTAGCTGGGTTGTTGCATGAAAATGAGGGTGTGGTGAGGGGGCGGGGCCGAGAGCCATGGGAACGGGATGAGGCCGGCGCGTAAGTGGATACACCTGTGGCGCACACCGGCCTCGAATCCCACGGAAGGAGCTCTGGACTATAAGAGGAGGAATGATGGCAGAGGAAGCTGAGGGAGTTCCAGGCCTGGACACTTATGTTTCCACTGTAATAACGTTTGATGGCCGCCTGGCCATCGGGAAGAAGGAGGCGGAGAACCGACGAAACTTAAAAAGTAATTTATTAATAAAAGGGACGGTCAAACTGAAAATAAAAGTAAAACATAAGTGTCCAGGCCTGGACCTCTCTCAGCTTCCTCCACTTACGCGCCGGCCTCATCCCATTCCCACGGCTCTCGGCCCCGCCCCCTCACCACAGAGGGATTATTTTTTTCTTTGTTTGTTTGTTTGTTTATTTACTCAAATGTACCCTAATCATTTTAATGATAGTGTATCACGGTTTCCTCGATAAAATAAAGCAGCAGCAAGACATTTTTTTAAAAACATATTAGGATTTCTTAGAGATTAAGTGAAACTGAAGTAATGATACTGAAAAACTATCTTTGGATCATATAAATAAATAACATTATAAAATCTATTCACAAAGAAAACAGATGTTTAAATTGTAAAAGTATTTCACAATTTATTCATTTATATATGTCGGGGAGCTTATTGGACATCTTTCAAAAGCATAAAAACATGTATTTATTATTATCATTGACCTGCAGCATATATAATGTACAGACTGACCTCCTGACAGAGCACAACCACCTCAAACAGCAGAGCAGATGCTGCATCCAGATAGTCCGCCTGCAGACTCTGCAGCTGCCAAACGCAAAGACATTTCATTATCATAATTTACATTTGATTATCATAAATTAATTGATCATAGACCAGATATGAAATGGGAAAAAAATAAGAATTAGATTAGATTTTTTGCCTGTTCCTCACACTGGGAAATGTATGAGATAAATATGTTATAACACAATATTTAATTAATATTTTTCCATAATGAACTACCTTATTAATTGAAGATTTGGTGCCATTAGTAGCGTCTGGCAGCTGAAGATCTGGATCACACACTAAAGCAAGCAGCATGTTTGCTGTAAGATCTCCTCTGCATCAAAAACAGCCACATCTCATTAAAATAAGCTTTCAATAATAAGATCACACCGGTGTAATATCACAAGCAGAATCACTCACTTTTTGGCAGTCAACATGCTGAGCCTCTTTGGTTCGATCTCCGTTTCCCTGAACATCAGGCTTAATATCTGAACCACTACAGTGCAAAGCCTGCAGGACACAGAGACATTGTCTTTACCTTAATAGCAGAGACTGCATTCATTATTGCACAAATAAACAGAAACAGCATCAATTACACAAAAACTACAGAAATCATTATTAAAAATTTTATATGGGTTGAAACCCAGCTGGGCGACGCGGTGGCGCAGTGGGTAGCACGTTCGCCTCACAGCAAGAAGGTCGCTGGTTCGAGCCTCGGCTGGGTCAGTTGGCATTTCTGTGTGGAGTTTGCATGTTCTCCCCGTGTTCGCGTGGGTTTCCTCCGGGTGCTCCGGTTTCCCCCACAAGTCCAAAGACATGCGGTAAAGGTGAATTGGGTAAGCTAAAATTGTCCGTGGTGTATGTGTGTGAATGAGTGTGTATGAATGTTTCCCAGTGATGGGTTGCAGCTGGAAGGGCATCCGCTGCATAAAACATATGCTGGATAAGTTGGCGGTTCATCCCGCTGTGGCGACCCCAGATTAATAAAGGGACTAAGCCGAAAAGAAAATGAATGAATGAATGATGAAACCCAGCTTATACTTTGGTAATATAATAAAATATAATAATAAAATATTCTCAGAACATTCAAAAAGTGTGGTTTTTATAATTGTTTAGGGCTTTTTAGGGCAATTTTGCTAACTTTTTGAATATTCTCTGAATGAGCAGTAAAATGAAAAAAATCCTGTTAATAATAAAAATGTAGTTTGAATGTTTTAACGCTCTGAAAATATTATTAAAGACCATTTTAAGCACCAGATAATTGGAAAACAAATCTCATTACAAAGTTGTATAAGATGGATTAACATGTTTAGCTTGTTACGATACTGACTGGCATGCAACTGATCAGCTAGCTGAAAACACAAGTTATACATGTGCATGTCGGCTTACAGAAGTCTGTCAGCTGTGTGAACGCCTCCTTGCTCCCCCTGAGAGCTCTCAGACAGAGTTTTCACCAGGAAAGGATAAAGGTCAGAAGACTGGAGAGCAAAATAAGAGGGAGCAAAAAAGAAGGAATTAATTTTTTAAATATTTCTGTTCCTTTAAAGTGCCCCTATTATATTATTTTAAAGAAGTAATGTTTTTTTGTCATGTCCTACCACGTTTACATCAATCCAACCATCAGCTCTTTTCTTAATGTCTGAAATAGTTCATTCAAGAAACTGGTATCTGTAAACTCTGATTGGTCAGATTTCCAAGAGATT
>CAIGQV010019029.1:15302134-15312283 GCA_903798115.1 Danio jaintianensis | reverse complement strand
CCAAATATCTCAATCAAATTATCCATATGCCCAAATATCTCAATCAAATTATCCATATGCCCAAATATCTCAATCCAAATATCCATATGTCCAAACATGCAAATCCAAATATCCATATGTCCAAACATCCAAATCCATATCCAAATAAAAAAACAATCCAAATATGAACTTGTATGTCATACAAGTATGAGTATGATTTGCATAAGCGCCGTCAGAAATTTTCTTCTAAAATGAGAATTTTTCTCAGCCTCCTATGTTTATGTTCAGTTATTTCTCTTTAAATGCAATGAAAACAAAGTATTCTTTGCCATAAAAGTGAAATTTCTAAACCTACGCACAGGAACCTGTGAAAAATGATCATTTTAGAAGACATTTCAAGTGGCATTTTAGAGGCTTTTGCATCTAAACTCTTCAAATATTGCCATGTATCAGATTTTAAAATGGGGAATATCACTATCAAGCAGTAAAGGATTGTTTTTGGACAGGTAAAATGGCTGTAAGTGGATGACAGTGGTTTGGACATTAAACATTATTTTAGTTGTGGTTGCGGGGGTTACTCGAGGTGCCGCTGCGACCTCTCACCTGATTGGTCGAATTCCAGAAACACGCTGCAGCGATTGTGTTCAAGTTCTGATCTGATCTGAAGTGTTTGTTTGAAAGTTTTTGCAGATGTTGTTTATTTGTGTTGCATGCTGGATCTTAGATTCGGTCCAAGATCATCAAAGCCTGCAGAGAGGCATTGGGTGACCTTTACACATTTACTTATTAGTGCATTTTTTGGCGGGTACACTTTAGTTTAGGTCAACGGTATAAACAAACCATTAAGTAACACTACTAGATTAATAATAATGTTTATTAATAGTTAGTAAGGTTGGGTTTAGGCTAATGTTAGGGATGCAGAATAAGATCATACTTTATAACTACTAATGAACAGTTCAAATCTTAATAATATACAGGTAATAAGTCAGTAGTTAATAGCATGAATTGTAACCTAAACTAAAGTGTTACCATTTTTTTTGTATTGTCATGCCTTGAAATATTATGCGCATAAACCACTTTTTGATGTAAAACTATGTCTTTTAAACTCTTATATTTCAGGCATTACTTTTATATTTGTGGATTTAGCAGATTTTAATATATGTAACAGGAAGTGATGTGAATTTCACAAATAATTAAAATTAAATAGCAAGAAATGTGTCTTAACTATGAAATGTTGACACAGAATTATGAATTATTATTTGCTTATTCTCTTTTTACACTATATAATTCATGTAAATTGTAAAGATGCTACATTTTATATTTATATTTATATGTGCAACACATTGTGTTCAACAAAATAAGTTAAATAAACATTAATAAAATGTCTACAACACAGATTTTTTAGTTACTTATTGCTATAGCCATTTTCACAATTACAAAAAGATTGTATCACGTTAAATTAAATTAAATATGAAAATCTGAAGTAAACTTTGTTTTATGTACACTTCATGGGGGCCTGGTGGTTAGAGTGTTGGACTCGTGATCCGAAGGTTGCTGGTTCGATACTCGGTACCAGCGGGAATTGGGGGTGGGGGCAGTGAATGACCAGCACTCTCCACCACCCTCAATACCACGACTAAGGTGAGTCCCTTGAGCAAGGCACCGTTCCCTCCAACTGCTCCCCGGGCGCCGAAGCATGGCTGCCCACTGCTCCGGGTGTGTGTTCACGGTATGTGTGTGTTCACTAACTGTGTGTGTGCACTTGGATGGGTTAAATGCAGAGCACAAATTCCAAGTATGGGACACCATACTTGGCCACACTACACTTCACTTCACTTCACTTACAATTCATATACTTTGAATACTTATTGAATATTATATATTAATATTTTTTATTTATTTATCTGTGCATAAAAATAAATTGTAACCCTTGACCTGATTGATCTAAACAGCAAAAAAATACACAAATGTGGAAATGACACACACAAATATCTGAAAACAGATCTGCTGCTTTTGCAGTTACAAAGCATTTTTAATTAGATCACCTTCCCAGCATTCTGCTTATCTGTCTGATAGTACTCGGCATGCAGAGTCTGAAATAAAGACGTCACAATAGTTGAGTAATCCCATCTCACCTGCTGCATTCAACACAGCCATTATGTAATGAATGCAATGTGAAGCTGGTGTCGATGTCGAAACTAAAGTGTGTTGTTTTGAGTGTAATCCTGTGATCACACACCATTGGTGATTAATTGGAGGAAATGATCAATTGTGTTTACCATGAGCATCAATGGCCCATCAGAGAAATGTGTTTGATCTGAATGGGACTGATGTCTTGAGCAATGATGAGATTAAAGCAGGACAAAACAATGGACTGTTAATCTGTGGAACGAAAGCATAGTTTCTGAACACAGGCACATGCTGACTGATAATCAGCTTTTAGCAGGTCCGCTGCCAAAAAAAGAAGAAATGTGGTGGTGTAATGTAGTGGATATTGGTAAACAGAGGTTTGCTGGTTCTCAAGTCTCATATAAGGAAGTGTTGTGCATTTGGTAACCCGGTAAAAATATCTGTAAATAAGTTTTACATATTTTGTGATTCATGTTTTTATTTATGCTTTTGAATTGCTTTATGGGAGCTTGATCTTTCTTTCGTCAACTTTTAATCTTGAAAAGTTGGAAAAAGTGACTTTGTGAACATTTTTAATAGTTTAAAGTGATATATTGTCTGGGTTGGTGTTGTATTTTACGCTACAAAAACCTTATAATAAACTGCACAGTACACTTTCTGTTATTTTACAGATTATATCATTATATCATTTCTTATAAGTTATATTATTTCAAACTACTAAAATGTCAATAAAAGTCACTTTGTTAAACTGTAGAGTTGAATTTTCAACATCAAAAGTCGACAGAGCAGAAATCAACATCCCATAATGCAATTCACAACCGTAAATAAACGGAAAACACACAGAAAATACGGAAACTGTTAATTAACAGATCATTTTTACAGTGTACATTAATATTTCTTTTCAGACTGATGATGAACACTTTACAATAGGGTACAATTAGATGATATTGAATTATAATGTGTACAATGTTTGTTGCAGAATTTCATAACCCTCAGAATTCATTCAAAATTTGTATAGGATTTTCTATTTGGACATATACACATCTCTTTATGTAGCTATAAAATACTGTATCTGATCAGCAAAATCTCATTGATAAGAGGTTACTACACTTCTACACTTTAAAAACAGATTCATTGGCTTTTCTTTTAAAAAGAGGCAGTGAACCTCATTAAATTCTAAAAATTAAGTTAAGTCAACTTAACAGTTTCAATATACAACATGTTACTCATTTTTTTAAAGTAAAGTACTTGATCAGTGTGTTTTTACAATGTTATTACTGCATATTACTGCAATAAAATATTATCTGGTTTATATAACTGGATTGGAATGAATGGAATTTAATTAAAATCATTTTAAAATAATTTAAAACAATTATGCAACCTACAGCAAATGATGTAGTACATTTTCAAACTAAATCAATTCATTTTACTTGAATAAAGTTTCAATTTGAGGTGGAAAAAGTGATTTTTTTCCATGCTGTACAGTAAGTTTGCATGTTTATGTTCAGTCCCTAAAAATGTAGAATTAGATATAAAGAAAGTATATAAAGTAAAATATATATATATATATATATATATATATATATATATATATATTAAAGGCAGTTTTCTTACACTGTTAAAACTTGATCATTCTTTTTTTTTTTATTAGCAATTATAATTATAATTCTTACTGTAAAAAATTATTTCTACCGAAAAAATTTTAGTTGAATCAAATGAACTTTTCCAGTCATCTCAAATTAAATCAGTCAAACTGACTAAAAATATTAAGTTAAACTGTGTATAACTAAACAAATGTAGTTGAAACCTGATTAACTGGTTAAAATTAAAGTATTATAAAAACACTTTTTATCATATCATTTCTTATAGTGAACACTAATAAAAACATACTTACAGTAGCTAAAGTAGCTAAAGCTAATATAAAGTACTATTATATGCCCACATATCAGTGCCTTTCTGCAACCTCCTCATAAGCTTGATTTGTGTCTGGAATGTGAGAGCTTGTATTATTTGTGCTGGGCTGTTATGAAATCTGATTAATTATGAAATATGTGTCACATGACACATGCTCATTCTGTCAGCCTAAGCTCCGCATGCAGACTTTACATGGCCGAAGTGATAAAAGCATATTTGTAAATACTAATTATTTGTTGTTTAATGAATCCACGTGAAATATCATGCACTGAGGTCAATATTTGGCAGGGCAAATTGAGGATTTGGAATTTTTTTCCTGATTTGGGGACTGGCGCATTAGCTTTCCTGCTGTTTGACTTGTAATTAAATAAATAATTAAATAGTTTCATTGAAGAACTGAAGAACTCTTGTGCTTTAGAGACTGCATGAAAATCCTCTCTCCTTTTTATACATGCAAATGTGTATATAATCATCTATTTATCTTATCTAAATGTATTTTTATTACTTTAACATGAACATAATCTTGGGCAACACGGTGGCTCAGTGGTTAGCACTGTCACCTCACAGCAAGAAGGTCACTGGTTCGAGTCCCGGCTGGGTCAGTTGGCATTTTTGTGTGGAGTTTGCATGTTCTCCCCATGTTGGAGTGGGTTTCCTCCAGGTGCTCTGGTTTCCCCCACAGTCCAAAGACATGCGCTATAGGTGAATTTAATAAACTAAATTGGCCGTAGTGTATGTGTGTGAATGAGTGTGTATGGATGTTTCCCAGTACTGGGTTGCAGCTGGAAGGGCATCCGCGGTGTATATGCTGGATAAGTTGGCGGTTCATTCCGCTGTGGCAACCCCTGATTGAAAAAAAAAATGAATGAATGAATGAACACAATCTTTTTATATTTCCTTCAGTTTATAATTCCCTGTAAAAAAATGCTGGGTTCCACACAATTTGTGTTAGGACAACATGAAGGAATTAAGTTAGCTTATTAGTTTTGACAAATTTAAGTGGATTAAAACATAAAACAATTAAATTGTCTCCCAAAAAAATCAAGAAATGTGTTGTTTTAGCTCATTTTAAAATAAGTAGTTTGAACAAAAAGCAAACGTCATTTTTTATTTATTCATTCAAGAGTTTTATTTTATTAACTATTGAGATGTCCATACCACAAAACACTTTAAAAATCATGCAAACGTTATATTACTTATGTTAAATCAGATTAAATGCATAAAACTGTAAACATTTTTATGCAAATATTTAAATTTAAACAATAAAAATGTAAACAACTTGATTGGTTATTCTATTATTTTGTTGCTGTTGCTTATTTATCAAAAAGCTTACAAAGAAATCGATCACCAACGATCTAGCCCTTGCAGATCGGTGAAAGCACTCACTATCACCCAAACTACAATTCTGCCACCTAACTGCACTACATTTCCCATCAGGCACCTCACTCAGACACCAATCCTGGATCATCCTTGATTACGTAAGCTCATTATGGACTGATATCCTGGACTCTTTATACACCACACTTGCACAGTGCTGATTCTGGTTTGCTGTAAAATTTCTAAGCGTTCCCTTGTCTAGTCTTGCCGTGCTTTTGACCCTTGCCTTGTTTATTGTTCATGTTTATTGCCGCCTGTATCGACCATTTTGCCTGTTAACAGGGCTTCGCTTTTGGATTACCCTCATGCTTCTGTTTGCTCCTGCTTTGGCCATTGCCTGCCTGACTTAGAGTTAATAAACTGAATTTGTACCCCGACTCCTTGTGTTACTAATATATAGCAAATAATCATTTTAAATGTGGTTTAAAAAATGAATAAATATACACAGAAAAAAAAAAAAAAAGAATGAAAATAACAAAAGCACACAGCAAAATTACTAAAATAGTAAGTCAAATTTAAATTTTGAATTATTTATAAATATATAAATCATTTATATTTAGAGAGAGATAGAAAGTAAATAATGTTTCAAAATATACACTTATATTGTCTATTTATGAATGGCTAAAATAATGTAAATAGTGAATAATAGAAGAAGATAACCTGCAAAATGTTCAATTGTGTTCTGTCTCTTGTGTAGGAGTCCTCATGTGCTTACGTCCTGATCGTGACAGCAGTATATTGGGTTTCTGAAGCCGTTCCTCTGGGCGCCGCTGCTCTCGTCCCAGCCTTTCTTTATCCGATGTTTGGGGTCCTCAAGTCCAGTGAGGTAAGATATTAATCTATCTGCATTCAACATCCCACAATAAGATGTTCTGTGTAACAGGTAAAGACTTCACAGGCTGGAATACTTGCAGGTTAAATGTTTAACATGCTTAAATAGCTAAACTGTGCATTTACTGCAGAACTGGTTTAAGTAGTATATGACCAATTTTCTCTGGGAAATGTCTGACCTTGTTGTATTCAAAACCATTTGAGTCTCTCTGTCAGGGTATAGTGAAAAAATTGTGAAAAAATAGGTTTTGTTGTTGAAGGTTTTGTTATCAAAACCAAAAGACAGAGAGCCACCTGCGTCTATCTGCCGCAAAAAATATTTAAAACGTTCAGAACATCATGCGATGTCTGCAGAAGTGGTTTTTGGTGGAGACAAGCAGGCATTATCACTGTTTGAACTGGGTTAGTCCCGCTTGTTGCCAAGGTAATGTTAGGTGATACACAGACATAAACGCATGAATGAACGTTATGAAAACTAAAGTTTGTTGTACAGTTGGCGGTTCACTTCTGTTATTTGGTACGATTGCATTTATACTAGAAGTGAACCGTACCAGAGTTCGCACAAACCGTACCCCAGACCACCTCTTTCAGGTGGACTCGGGTACGGTTCTCGGGTGCACACCCGAGTTCAGAAGACAGCGCTCACACTAGCTAAACGTACCGTACTCTGACGTCAAACGAACCCGGGTGCGAACCAAAAGTGCTATCTAAACACTATAAAATCAAGATACATTTACTTGAAAATCCGAAGTACATTAGAAATAAAGTCTTGTTTTCTGAAGAATTACAAAAATGCATATAAAAGTGATTTTTGCATAATTGATCACCTTTAAATCATTTTGCGTCTGAAGTAAAATATGGTTTACGAATCTTTTGAAAATTCCATTGCAAAACAAGTCAAAAATAGCGAGTAAGAAAATCGTATTTGCAGTTCACACGGAATGTGTAAAAGTGTAAAATGTCACACTGTTTTTGTTTCATCAAGCGTGAGAGTTTATAGCTCTCAGAGTTGCTGATCATTCATTCACAATAAACTGCCAAAATATTATGTAAAACAAAATGCTGCATCATGTGACTAAATCCCACTGACTAACTTGACAAAGCAACCTGTTATCTTAAATACTTGTAATCGTGTTTAATAAATATTCCCCCTTTTTACGCAATCCTTTTAGGTCTGCTGACTGCAGAGATTGTTGGGTCATTTGATTTGTTATTTATGTATATTCCTAAAATCCTGTTTATCTTTAGAAACTTTATTGAACAGCAAATCGCCATTACAATGATTTCTGAAGGATCATGTGCCACAGAAGACTGGAGTAATGATGTTGAAAATTCAGCTTTGAATCGAATAAATTACATATTAAAATAAATCCAAATAGAAAATATTTATTTGGAATTGTAATAATATTTTAGCAATTCTACTCTAATTCTTATTAAGTTTAAGTGATCATTGGAGAGCAGAAGAGACTGCTAGTGTAAATACAAAGTAAAAGGGTGTTTGAGATTAAAGGCTTACACAGTTGAAATGATGTTGCAGTTCTTTAGGTCAGAGATAGTTAAGGCTTTAACTGCATGTTGTGTGCATAGGTCAAAACATAAGTCAGATGGTATTGCAATAAAAACATAGTTAACATAAACAATTTCACGGTTCCTTCTATGTCATACTGACGTTGCATTCATGCAGGTTACAGTAAGTGTTGTGCGGCCTAGATGAAGAAAACATCATAAAATCTGTGTTTGTTCGCAGGTGGCGTCTGAATATTTTAAGGACACCACCCTGTTGCTGATGGGAGTCATCTGTTTGGCCGCCTCCATTGAGAAGTGGAACCTGCATAAACGCATCGCCCTCCGGATGGTCATGATTGCTGGGGCCAAACCTGGCATGTATGTAGTTTAACAGCTTTTGGATACTTTTTATGAGCTTTATGTAGCTGTTGGTGAATGTAAAAGATGTGCCATCTGACCAATCACAACAGACACAGTCTAACCAGTCAGAGTAGAACCATCTGATCAATTACAACAGACTGGGCCTTTTGACCAATGAAAACAGACTGGATAATCAATCAGAGAAGAGTTGATGAACCATAACACACTGTGCTATCTGACCAATCAGAGAGGAGAAGGGCCAATTACAAAAGACACAATCTGACCAATTAGAGCAGAGTAAGACCATCTGACCAATCACAACATACACAGTCTAACCAGTCAGAGAAGAGTAGAGCCATCTGACCAATCAAAACAGGCACAATCTAACCAGTCAGAGTAGACTAGAGCCATCTGACCAATCACAACAAACACAGTCTAACCAATCAGAGAAAAGTAGAACCATCTGACCAATCACAACAAACACAGTCTAACCAGTCAGAGAAAAGTAGAACCATCTGACCAATCACAACAGACACAGTCTAACCAGTCAGAGTAAAACCATCTGATCAATTACAACAGACTGGGCCTTTTGACCAATGAAAATAGACCGGATAATCAATCAGAGAAGAGTTAGGCTACTTGACCAATTACAACAGCGTGAGTCATCTGACCAGATTAAACTTTCATAAAGGATGGTTTTAGAGAAACTGGATCTTTAAAGAAACATTTCAGATACAGAGATGCTGAAATTGACTGAGATTGATGCTACAGTGTGTATTATGAGAAAATTAAAATGTCTTTTTAAACTGAATGGATGTAAACCTACTGAAAGACTCTAGACTAAAATCAGGAGCATTTAAAATAGTACAATAACAGCACATGTGTTCTGTTTGTGTTTTAGGCTGGTTTTGGGCTTCATGTGCTGCACGGTTTTTCTCTCCATGTGGTTGAGCAACACGTCCACCACTGCAATGGTGATGCCGATCGCTGAAGCCGTGCTCCAGCAACTCATCTGCACCGGCATCGCAGATTCACAAGAAGATTCGCAGGACTTTACGCAGGACGAGGAGAGCAGTGAGTTACTGCATCAGTCTGACAATGCTGTTTATTATATACAGTTGAAGTCAGAATTATTAGCCCTCCAGTAAAATTTTTATTCATATTTTTTTACCCAAGTTCTGTTTAATGGAGAGAAGATTTATTTTCAACACATTTCTAAACATAGTAGTTTCAGTAACTCATTTCTAATAACTGATTTATTTTATCTCTGCCATGATGACAGTAAATAATATTTTACTAGATATTTTTCAAGATTCTAGTATTCAGCTTAAAGTGACATTTAAAGGCTTGATTAGGTTAACTAGGTGAGTTTGGGTAATTAGGCAAGTCATTGTATAGCAGTGGTTTGTTCTTTAGACAATCTAAAAAATAAATATTGCTTAAGGGGGCTAATAATATCGACCTTAAAATGGTTTTACAAACAATTTTTAAAACTGCTTTATTTCTAGCCAAAATAAAACAAATAAAACTTTTTCCAGAGGAAAAAAATATTATCGGAAATGCTGTGAAAAGTTCCTTACTCCATTAAATATCACTTGAGGAATAATTGAAAAAGAATCAATAATTTTGCCCTCAACTGTATATCATTTATGATGTAATTTTGTATGTCACATCATTTACAGACAAAGAGGAAAACCTGGAATCAAGCAAGAATCAACTGGAGCTGCTGGACTGTAAAAAGTAAGCAAATGCCTCTTGGCAAAAGGAAGTTTATTAGACGGCATGTTTTTAATATGCTTATTCTTTGGTATTTTTGCTTTGTTTACAGTGAAAAAAATGAAGTCTGTATGATGAACGAGGTAAGATCAAAATCTGCCATTTTATCCAAAAAGAGAACAAAAATACAAAGAAAGTGGAAATATAGAGAGCAATGTTTGTGAATTTCTGCTTAAAAATTAAATACATGCAAATGAATGAATGGATGGATGGATGGATGGATAGATGAATGGATGAATGAATGAATGAATGAATGAATGAATGAATGAATGAATG
>CAIGQV010019029.1:15291604-15302124 GCA_903798115.1 Danio jaintianensis | reverse complement strand
ATGAATGAATGAATGAATGAATGAATGAATGAATGAATGAATGGATGATGGATGGGTGGATAGATGAATTAATGAATGGATGGATGGATGGATGGATGGATGATGGATGGATGGATGGATGGAAGGATGAATTAATGAATGGATGGATGAATTAATGAATGAACCTTGAAGTTGTTTATTAAAATTACTTATCAAATCTCATTCTTCCTGCAAGTTCTGTTGTTTATAAAATGTATAATTGTGATTTATGTGAACAAAACTCAGAAACATAACATGTTTACTGTCATTTCATCACTGTCACTTGATTAATCTTATAGGAGTTGATCTTATAGGACATACTTAGACATTTTCCTTATGACCGTCAATTAAAAAAAAAGTCAAACAACATAAATTAAAATTGTCACTCCAAAATATTTTCAAGATTATTTAATATATTCAGAAATAGGATGAATTTAGTGATTTTTAAAGTTGATTTTCAGGTAATTATATCTTATTTTAGGACCTAATTGAAGATTATATATTTTTATATATAAGACAGTTGTGTTTTTTCGTACAATAGGAGTTGAATGGGCTAACATTAAAGCCTGGCTTCAGCCCAAACTTTTCTAGAGAATCATATGGATATCTGCCTGAGGTGAGACCTTCAGAAAGCTGACAATAACTCACAGTGTGCTTCTTCTATTCCTAAAAATCAATCATTCATACACTGTAAAAAATGTAATGACAAAGTCAAGACAACAAATATTTTTTATGTTGATTTAACTTAACACAATCAATAATCAATAATTGATTTAAATTAATAAGGTTTTACAACTTAATTTTTTAAAGTTATACAAAGTTTAACTTAATATTTTTAGTCAGTTTGATTGATGCAAGTTGAGATGACTAGAACAGTTAATTTGATTCAACTAAGAAATGTAAGTCAGCAAGAATTGCTTTTTAAAGTGTATTGTTTCCAAACAGGCTCCCATTAGCATCCCAGTGCCAAAGAAGCCCAAAATCCGCAGGGATTCTCTGTACCCCACCAAACGGGACCACATGATCTGCAAGTGTCTTACTTTGAGCATCACTTATGCAGCCACCATCGGCGGCCTCATCACCATCACCGGCACCTCCACCAACCTCATCTTCGCTGAACAGTTCAACAAGTACGGTAGCATCCTGGACATTCTGGAATAATAGTTTTTTTTTAAGTGCAATAAATAGGTAGTCAACAATTACAATACAGAATTATGTAGATATAATCTATTTAATTAATCTATTAATAATTTATTAATAAATTAACCTATTGAATTGATTTAAGACTCATTTTTATTGGCACGTAGCATTGGCTTATTTAGGTTATTATTTAGAGTGCTAAGTGCTAAGATATGTTACAAGGTTACAGAGGAGGGCATGTTATAAATGGGCGACATGGTGGCTCAGTGGTTACCACTGTCGCCTCACAGCAAGAAGGTTGCTGGTTCGAGTCCCGGCTGGGTCAGTTGGCATTTCTGTGTGGAGTTTGCATGTTCTCCCCGTGTTGGCATGGGTTTCCTCCGGGTGCTCTGGTTTCCCCCACAGTCCAAAGACATGCGCTATAGGGGAATTGATGAAGCTAAATTGGCCGTAGTGTATGTGTGTGAATGAGTGTGTATGTGTGTTTCCCAGTACTGGGTTGCAGCCAGAAGGGCATATGCTGGATAAGTTGGTGGTTCATTCCTCTGTGGTGACCCCTAAAGGGACTAAGACGAAGGAAAATGAATGAATGAATGAATGAATATCCATACATGTGTGTGTGTCCATATATATATAAAATTGGGCACCACTGTTATATTCTGACTACTATTCCATGCATCTGAAATTGAAAGGTGGGCTCTAGTTTAATACGCTAATGCACCGGAAATATCAATAGCATCTGTATAAATCTATATTCTACGGTGGCCCAGAGAGCTTAACGTGCTGCAGTTTAGGAAAACACATGCAATTACAAAAAACAAATTAAGAAAAGATCTTCATCCGTTTGACAGCATACGTATTGTAAATCCTCACAATGCAAACAAATTAAGAAAACGCCTGCATTTTCTCACAACACACGCAAATAGCACGAAACACAACGGAAATGTTTCAAGGGGACCCTAAAATGTGATGGACCCTGGCTATTTAGGTTATGGTTATTTAAGCTAATAATAATATACAAGACAAGGGAATGGTGTAAATAAAAAAAACTCACCTTTCAAAGATCACCTACAACTTCACTGAGCAATAGTCACGCCACAATAAACAAATCCCAGCTGGGTCCGTCATGTTTTTGAGTCCCCTCAAAACATTTCCATTGTGTTCTGTGCTATTTGCATGTGTTGTGAGAAAATAAATAAATCCAACACGTATGCTGTCAAACTGATGAGATCTTTTCTTAATTTACTGGCGTCTTTTGCAATTGCATGTGTTTTCTTTAATTGCAGCACATTAAGCTTTTTTGGCCACTGTAACATTCACTGAATCAAACCATACTCTGAGCTTGTGAATCAGAATCAGAATCAATATACGATTCACTGAACCGCTGCATTAAAAGCACATTGAAAAAACACTGCCCGCTGCTGGGATTTGTTTAAGCACCTCACTCAATCCGCTCAATCGCATTTCCTGCACACTGTAAAGACGCTAAGCAGTGAAAAACAACCCTTTTTTCCTTGTGCAACAGTACTTGGCCAAAGGTTATTCTGTACTGTATGCCTGTCGCTGGTGTAAATATGTAAATCAGAGTGAAAACAGGGCATTTAGTGGGTCAGTGGGGTTTGTATTGATGCTCTTTCAATTCTTGCAGCAGAATTAGCTGTAACTGTTATCACCGGCTTGACATTTTTCCAGATATAATTAATGTGAAATGCTACAATCTTGCAGCACATTGATTGGCTTTCGGTATCTTCTCGGAGCTTTAAACACTGTGTAAACAGACCCTTGTCCTTTTCTTCCACACTGATGAAGTAAAGCAGACATTTGACCTCCGTAGATTGAGCATTTACTGTATGTGATAGGATGTAACTTTTATGCTTTATTTCACACTTTGGAGTTTTATTTGATTCGATTTTTAAAATAAAGCAACATTTATAATCCATTTTTTGTCATAATCGTGACGCATTTACATGTGAAACAACTAATTAAATATTAAATAGGAATATGTATTGAATGGTACTTAATTTTATTCATTAGGAAATTATTGTAAAAAGGTTTTACATAAAAAATAAGCAGGACCATTTATTGCAATCTGTATTTTAATTAATTAATTAATTAATTAATTAATTAATTAATTAATTAATTAGTTAGTTTGTTTGTTTATCTGTTTGCTTATTTATTTATTTATTTAAAATGTATTATTTATTTTATTTTATTTTATAACAAAATATTTTGCAATGATTGTAAAAATATTTTACATAAAAAAAATAAGTGTGACCATTAATTTCAATCTGTATATTTATTTTATTTCATCAAATTTTTATTTATTTATATATTTATTTATTTCAGTAAGACTATAAATAAATTATTGGTTCAATTAGCTGTCACAGCTTAAAAATTAGTTGAAGTGTGTGGTTTTGTGGGAAAAATTCTAAGGAATATTAACATTATTTAAATGAAACAAACTATTTAAAAACATTTCTGCAAGTAGCTATCACAACCTAAACATTTGAATAATTAGCAATCGAATAACTTGAGATAACCAAGTTGTCACTTGATTCAACTCAACTAAACTCCAGCTCATATTGTGCTTGCAACACTAAGTTTTGCTATGAAATGTGTTTTTCAGTCGTTACCCAGAAGCAAAAGTCATCAACTTTGGCACCTGGTTCATCTTCAGTCTGCCGATTGCTCTCATCATGCTGATTCTCACCTGGATTTGGCTGCACTTTTTATTCCTGGGATGCAAGTAAGAATAAAAGAGAGCATTTTTGATCTTGCGTTTGTGAAATGATTTTTGCTGACTCTGTTATCTCTTCACAGTTTCAGAGAAACCTGCTCTCTCAGCAAGAAACGCAAAACCAGAAGAGAAATCCTCTCCGAGAAGCGCATTCATGAGGAGTACCAGAAACTCGGCCCCATCAGGTACACACATATTATGCAAAAATCACTTTTATAAGGGGTTTAAACACGAGTGTGTGGCAACAGTCTGTGAATTTAACCAGCTTCTAATGGTAAAAATCGATTAATCCAATTTTTTATACACTTCACACTTCATAAAAACAGTCTGCAGAAACACTTTGACATTTTCTCTTTGTAGGTGTCATCAGAGGGGGAAAGCTCCGCCCACTAGTGACCATCTCTCCCTCATTAGCATAGGACGTTAGTCTTGTTTTTGAATCTGCCACTATGCTGACACATAGGCATGTGTAGCTCAGCCCTCTTTTGAAAAGAGCACAATCTCATTTGAATTTAAAGCGACAGTCACCAAAACGGCACAATTAGGATTAAAGCCTAAAAGGCGCAGTTTCAAAGAGTTATAAAACATTATTTGTGTGGTATTTTTGAGCCAAAACTTCACATACACACTCTTACACACTCAGAGACTTATATTATATCTTGTTAAAACAGGGATAATAGGTCCCCTTTAGCAAAAAGTCCTCCAAATAAATGTTTCACGAGAAACTACTTTTTACTTTTTACTTTTTTAAAAACAAATTCAGGGTGAAATGCATTTTCTTTGTAATTATTTGTGAATGATTTATTAGTGAAAATTGTTTCAAAGTAAATCCGACACAATTTTGTCCATCAAATGATTGTAGAAAGGTTTCTGTTTCTGTAAATTATTTTAACTAATATTCTGTTGTTGTTTTGTTTTATTCTTTAGCTATCCTGAAGTTGTGACAGGCATCTTTTTCGTTCTGATGACTGTTCTGTGGTTCACCAGAGAGCCAGGATTTGTCCCCGGATGGACGTCGCTTTTTGAGAAGTATGAAATCTTGTTGAACATTACTCAGTCAATACAATTGATTTCCATTTCTTTCCTAGAATGAGACACTTTTTTTGCTTTGATGCAAAATTTTGCAGACATAAAATGGTTATGTGAGCATTGCAGGAAACATTCAGTTCTATCATTTTGCAGATATCCTGTGAGATACATTTTTTGGATGTTCTCTAAATGTTTTTAAAAAATGCATTACCCAGCTAACAGGAATGTTCTGATATTGTTTTGCTAACATTGCCGTTAAGTTTTAAAAACGTTAGTCCTGAATGTTCTATAAACTATTACAAAGCCAAGTTCTTTTTTAGAATGTTTTAAACAGTTTCATACAAACATTATGGAAATTTACATTAAGAATGTATTCTAAACGTTCCGAATCAATTTAAAAATGATTAGATGATCATCCAATCAGAACATTTGACAAATTCAGTGTTCAATAAACAATGTATAACTACTGTAGAATAATTAATTAAATAAAAAAAAGTCAAGGGGGCGTCATGGTGGCGCAGTGGGTAGCACTCAGTTGGCATTTCTGTGTGGAGTTTGCATGTTCTCCCCTTGTTGGCGTGGGTTTCCTCCGGGTGCTCCGGTTTCCACAGTCCAAAGACATGTGGTATAGGTGAATTGGGTAAGCTAAATTGTCCGTAGTGTATGTGTGTGAATGAGTGTGTATGGATGTTTCCCAGTGATGGGTTGCAGCTGGAAGGGCATCCGCATCGTAAAACATATGCTGGATAAGTTGGCGGTTCATTCCGCTGTGGCGACCCCAGATTAATAAAGGGACCTTTATTACTAACCTGAAAAGAAAATGAAGAACAGATAACTTTGAACATTCTATTAATTAAATGCAACCCTGGAACCAGACTAGTGTTGCATTAATATATTTTCGGCAATAGCCAAAAATACATTGGGTCAAAATAATATATTTGTCTTTAATGGCAAAAAAAATATTTGTCATATATTTTTAACATAAGTATAATTATTATGTAATATGAAGTAAAAATCATGTTATGGAGATACTTAGTACATTTTCTACTATCATTTCCTACTGTTACCAAAATGATTTTTTTATTAGTAATTTGCATTGGTTGCTAAGCACTTCACCTAGACAATTTAAATGGGATTTTATCAGTATTTCGATTTTTTTGAACTCTCAGTTTCCTGATGATCAAATAGTTGTATCTCAGCCAAATACTGTCCAATCCTAACCAAGAACATCCTACATTCATTTATTTCTTGGCCTTTCAGATGATGTATACATCTCAATTTCAAACAAATAACACTTATGACTGGTTTTGTGGTCCAGGGTCCAGAAAGTATATGAAGAGTTTAGATGCAAAAACCTCTAAATGCCGTCTGATATTTTCTTCTAAAATTTGCATTTTTTTGAGACTCTGCTCAGTAATTTTACATTTATAGTGACGGATAAGTTCTTTTCGAAGTCTTTAAAGTTAAAAAACGAAACATAAACATGGAGGCTCATTTTAGGAGAAAATTTTAGATGGCATTTAGAGGTTTTTGCATCTGAACTCTTAATATGAAACATTGAAAATATTGGAAGGATATCTGTTTATAACCTTTCCACAACGTTCTAACAACATTCCTTGGTTGTTATCTATGAGCACAGTATTGACTAACACTGGTGTGTGTGTCTTCCAGAAAGGGCTACAGAACTGATGCCACAGTGTCGGTGCTGCTGGGATTCCTCCTGTTCCTCATCCCCGCTCGAAAGCCGTGGCCATCTGCGTTCTCCAGCCAGAGCAAAGGTCAGATCCCAGCCGCGAGTGTGTTCGCTCAGCAGGCCGTAATGTTGTACAGCCTGTTCAGTGGAGTCCAGGACATGAGAGTAAAGGTGAATGTTCTGTTGGTCCTGGTCTGTAACGTGTATCCTCATGTCTGTGTAGATGATGAGGATGAGGATGAGAAAGAGGATCCGCTAGCTCCAATGATCACTTGGAAGGACTTTCAGAGACTGATGCCCTGGGAGATTGTCATTCTGGTGGGTGGAGGATACGCACTGGCTGCTGGGTGCAAGGTGAGCATGACGGAAGTACTTTAAAGGGGACCTATTATGCAAAAATCACTTTTATAAGGGGTTTAAACACAGTTGTGTTGCAAGAGTGTGTGAATATAACCAGCTTCTAATGGTAAAGATTAATTAATTCTATTTTTTATAATCACACTTGATGAAAACAGTCTGCATAAACACTTGGATTGACATTCTCCTTTTGTATGTGTCATCAGAGGGGGAAAGCCCCGCCCATTAGTGACCATCTCCCCCTCATTAGCATAAACAGCCCTGAGTGAGAAGCAGTCATCAGCGACTAAGAGGCATTATAAATATGGAGTTTAGGACACAGGCATTTGTAGCTCCACCCTCTTTATAATAGAGCACAATCTCATTTGAATTTAAAGTGGCAGTCACCAAAATGACACAATTTGAATCAAAGAATTTTGATTGGTTTGATTCACAATTTTGAATCAAAATTCATTATTTACTCAGTCAAATGGTTGCAAATCTTTCTTTTTTATTGAAAACAAAAGAAGATATTTTTGAACAACGCTGGAAACTGGTAGCCATTGAGATCCATAGCGGGGAAAAAACATTTAGATTTACTCAATTAGCAGACACCTTTATCTAAAGCGACTTACAAGTGAGCATTAAAGAAGCACTTCAAAACATCAGAGAGTAGCAGTATATAGATGTAAATAGAAGTCTAATTAAATAAATGTAAAAGTCTAAAAATTATTATTCTATTGTATTAAATTATTCTAAACGTCTCATATTGATTGATTGATTGATTGATTGATTGATTGATTGATTGATTGATTGATTGATTGATTGATTGATTGATTGATTGATTGATTGATTGATTGAATGTCCGTGGCTACCAAACTCAAAGGTGGAGGATGAGTAAATGATCACAGAAGTTTCATTTATTTGGTGAACAATATCCATTTAGTTTTTAAATATGTATCCCTGGGAAGAATTTGAAGTTATTTATGATACATCAAATGGAAAAGTCATATCTAATGTTTTTAATCTTTATTTTAATTTATTTTAATTGGTCCCAACTTTATACTAAGTGGCTTTAACTACTATGTACTTACATCAAAATCTAAATACAATGTACTTACTGTGTTCACAATGTATTGGAGAACACTTCTGGTGCTCTTGAGGTGGGATACAGGTAGGGTTAGAGACAGATTTGGTGGTATGGGTAGATTTAAGGGTGGGTTAAGGTGAAAGAGATGGTCAACAGTGTAATTATAAATGTAATTACAGAAATTAATTACAGATGTAATTAAATGCAGGTATTTAATCAAGCATTCAAGAGTTCACACTTAGCTGATGATTGATTATAAAGCGTGTTTGGCATGCTGTCCCGGGAGAGAGCCCTGAGCTCATAAGATCCTCGAGCCCAGGGCTCCCTCCCGTTGCAGGGCGAGAGGGGATTCTGAGCTCAGGTAGATCTCTAAACTCCCCTGCCGAAGTAGCTAATAAACAGATAGTGATTGCTCTTAAGAGATAACTTCTTACTAGAAGCACGTCTATGATGCTGATTTGGATTAGTCAATTGCAACTTAAGTTGCAAGTTTTTGGGCGATGGGAGGAAACTGGGGGACCAGGGGGAAACCCAAGTGAACACGGGGAGAACGTGTAAACTCCGCACAGAAACATCGGCTGGCTTGGTAAGGACTAGAACCAGTGACGTTCTTGCTGTGAGGCAACAGTGCTAACCACTGGGCCACTGTGCCACCCATCTAAGAAAGGAGGAGGAGTAGGGGTGGAAGGGGGGATTCTTCAAAACGAAGATGGCTGTTATATAGAACTTAGGGTATTTATAGTGACTTAGGAATCGTCTGATTGGTGAATCATGAATTGGGTAATGAATGACCAGCTGCGTTCGATCATAAGCACGTGCTCCTCTCGAAATTAGTTTTTAAATAAACTTCACTAAGTACACTGTAAAAACATGTATTTATACAATAAGTACATTGTAATACATTTCTAATTTTAGTGTAAGTACATATTAGTTAGGGCCTTTAATATAAAGTGGAACTTTTTAACCCTTTAAATGCCCCACCAAGAAAAAAATTCTGGATTGTATTTCTTCACTACTAATGTTGCTAGTTAACACACTCAATGCATTTTTTTTTTCAACACATCCCCTAATCCCCAAATGGTTGATATGTCGGTTTATGGTAAAAGTACCGGAATTAATACATATACTATGAAAAATCAGAAAATATGAAGTGTAAGAACAATTTATTTTAAAAACATACTCAAAATAAAACATTTTTGAGTACATGATTTAGTATTCAAAAATGTTTTATTTTGAGTATGTTTTTAAAATAAATTGGTCTTACACTTTATATTTTCTGATTTTTTAAGTATGCCATAAAATATTTCAGGTTCTCATTTAACATGTTTTCTTGTTGTTGTTTTTTACAATAAAACCAAAGTCAAGTGTAGTAGTGCAACAGGATTATGTTTGTTTGATTTTTTTCTTGTAAATCAACAATGCTGTGTGTGTAAACCATTATTCCTTAAATGATTTTACAGTCATTATTTAAAACATGGTCGACCATTTGATAGAGCAGGCAGTTAAAGAGTTAATTTATTGTTATAATTAATGTTTTATTTTTTGTATGATCTCTTACTGTGTAATATGTTTTTATCTATATTGTTCTTGCCATGAAACAGCCATACATTGCATGATGTGGCATTAAATAAACAAACAAAGAAAAGATCCATTTAATCTGAGTGGCTCTCTGGTCATGGCTGATACATTAACGCAGTGGTGTGTGCTCAGGTGTCTGGTCTGTCCATGTGGATCGGCCGTCAGCTGGAGCCGATGAGTGGTCTTCCTCCGTGGGCCGTCACACTGCTGGCCTGCCTGCTGGTGTCTGCTGTCACTGAGTTCGCCAGCAACCCTGCCACACTCACTGTCTTCCTGCCCATCCTCTCAGCGCTGGTCAGAACACACACACACTCACACATACACACTTGTATAGCTATCTTTACGGGGACTGCTTCTTTATATACAGTTGAAGTCAAAATGATTCGCCCTCCTGTGAATTGTTTTTCTTTTTCAAATATTTCTTAAATGATGTTTAACAGAGTAAGGAATTTTTCACATGGAGACCAAAAAATGTCTCCACAAGGTCAGAATTTACTGATATAGCTGTACTTATATGAGAAATGTGGTCCCCATAATGTAAGGAATACAAAGCACACGGAGACACACACATACACACATTAACACTGACACACTCACCATATTATCACACTCACACACACACACATTACATACAGCACACAAAGACACAGACACACACACACACACACACACACACACACTTACCATATTCTCACACTCATACACACCACACACAAATAAACAGACGCAGACACTCGCAAATACATATATACACACTCACACTCACAGACAAAGCACACAAAGACACAGACACACACACCAAATACAGCACACAAAGACACAGACGCGCACACACACACACACACCACATATAGCACACAAAGACACACACGCACACCACATACAGCACACAAAGACAC
>CAIGQV010019029.1:15272832-15291594 GCA_903798115.1 Danio jaintianensis | reverse complement strand
ACACACACACACACACACACACACCACATACAGCACACAAAGACACAGACACACACTCACACATGCCCAAACATACATACACACACACACACACGCACGCACAAGCACACACACACACACACACACACACACACACATCGACACATGGCCATACACTCTGCACTGGTCAAAGCGCACAGACCACACACACATATAAACACACACAGACATTCACAAATACATATATACACACACACTCACACACACAGACAGACACAGCACACAAAGACGCAGATGCACACCAGTCTTCCTGCCTTTCCTCTCTCCACTGGTCGAAAGAGACACACTCACACACTCAAACACACAAAACACACACACACCAACTCTGACTTACTCACAGTGCTTCTGTCCATCCTCTCTGCACTGGTCGAAAGACACACACCACACACTCACACACACACGCACACACACACCAACTCTGACTTACTCACAGTGCTCCTGTCCATCCTCTCTGCACTGGTCAAAACATACAAACACATGCGTACACATGCACACAGACACACACACACACATACCACTGTTTCTCTAAATGTTACATCATGTTTCAGAACATTTAGAGAACATTTCAAAGTAACATTTACACATTGAATGCACCCCTTAACACTTTAAATAACATTCCGAAATACATTTTCCTAACGTTAACTCAACGTTCTCTGTCTGTGTGCTGTATGACTGAGTCTGTGTTTTGTGTCTCACAGTCAGAGACGCTGCAGATGAACCCTCTGCACACACTCATTCCTGCCACCATGTGTGTGTCGTTCGGCGTCATGCTGCCTGTCGGAAACCCACCGAATGCCATTGTGTTCAGTTACGGCCACGTGCAGATCAGCGACATGGTATGAAACAACATTATCCTGTTATATCACCTCTGGCACGTCTCACAGCTGTGCCAGGAACCAAAGGCCAGACCTTAAGCATGTGTTTTTCAGACATAAACACAAACTGAGGCTCATTTGCTGAAACAGGTGCCTGCATGGCCATTAAAAACAACATGATTTTAAATCAAATCTATAAGCTAATATCATTTTTTTTTTACTCTTTTTCTGTATTGTCAGTTTTATTCTAGTCTGTAGACCCAGAAAAGTGGCAAGTCCAAAAGCAAAATAAAATTTAAGTAATAATATTAATAAATGAAATTAAAATAAATAATAATGATTGTTTTCTATTGTTTTATTTTATGGAAACCCAGTGGAACATAGAGACCAAAATGCAAATTATATTCAATTCTACTATGTAAAGAACAGACAGTCTTACAAGGCATATTCGTAATGGAAAATATCAAATCTAATAATAAAAAAGAAGCAAAATAGTTGGGTTTTAATATTTAGAAAATTACATTCTAATCATCTAAAAGGGAGAATATTTATATACATTCAATAAGTTCTTTCTAATAACAAATATTATAACCAAAATATACAAACTAGGTATAGAAAAGTTTTTTGTTATGTTTTTGTAAATGTTTTTTTTATAAACATTATTAATTTTATTTCTTTTTAAAATATAAAATAAATTATATATTATTACTATATTCTGTGCTGGAAACCTGGCAAAGTAACAGTCTAAGACAGCGGTGCCCAAACTCCAAACCTGGAGGGCCGGTGTCCTGCAAAGTTTAGTTCCAACCCCAATCAGACACACCTGGGCTAGAAAATCAAGCTCTTATCAGGCTTTCTAGAAACATCCTTGCAGGTGTGATTAGGCAAGTTGGAGCTAAAATCTGCAGGACACCGGAATTCCAGGACCGAGTTTGGACACCCCTGATCTAAAAAATTGTATATTTTAGATATATTTATAAATAAATTTCATATATTTTATTAAAGTTTTTCTGAAATAAAATGAATAGCTAATTTTTTTATTATAAATTGGGTAGTTTTTTTTTTTAATCCACTTTATAAAATTGTCTGTTTTTACATTTATTTAACCTGCATTTAAAATAAATGTAAACTATGACATTTTATTTAATCTAATATTATTTTATTGAACCTTTTTTTATATATATAAAAATTCACTTTATATAATTGACATTTTTGGTTTTTATATAAATTGCATTTGCAATAAATGTAAATTATGACACATTTTATTTAATATAATATTAATTTAATGAACCATTTTTTTAAAATGAAATCCACATTATAAAATTGTCAGTTTTGACATTATTATAAATTGCAAATGCAATAAATTATGACACAATTAATTTAATATAATAATAATTTAATGAATAAAAAAAAAATGAAATCCACTTTATAAAATTGTCAGTTTTGACATTATTATAAATTGCAAATGCAATAAATTATGACACAATTAATTTAATATAATATTAATTTAATGAATTTAAAAAAAATGAAATCCACATTATAAAATTGTCAGTTTTGACATTATTATAAATTGCAAATGCAATAAACTATGACACAATTAATTTAATCTAATATTAATTTAATGAATAAAAAAAAAAAAAGAAATCCACTTTATAAAATTGTCAGTTTTGGCATTTATATAAATTGCATTTAAGATAAATATAAACTATGACACATACTGAATACAGTGCTCAGCATAATTGAGTACACCCCATTTTGAAAATGAATATTTTTATCCATTTCTCAGTGAATATGGGTAATGTATTTTGGTGCATTTAAACAAAACAGATTAATTGAACGGATATATTTATTAAAATAATATTTTTGTCACCGAACATATTTAGAAATTGAAAGATTTAAATTCATGCTAAATTTTTTGAAAAAGAATTGCTACCTACAAAATTTCAACAAAATGTAAAAAAAAAATTGTTTCTGTTGATTTTTGCTATTTTTAAATTTTGTATTTAATATTTTTCTCTTACATGTAAATTTGGCTGTACTTGTTTTGGACCGTTATCGCAAGTTCTTTTGTTAGATTAGATCCAGATTTGTCTTCAGTACTGACTAATCTAATGTATATGCACAAATATAATATTGTATAGCTTCCTATAGAAAATATTAATTTATATGAGAGATTTGTGAGGGGTGTACTTATATATGTTGAGCACTGTATATAGATATACTGATGCTCATTATTGTCCTCCACTGCTCTCTGACATGACTGTGCTGTTTTGCAGGTGAAGGCTGGCTTTGGAGTCAATCTGATCGGGGTTTTCGTTGTGATGTTGGCTATATTGACGTGGGGTGAACCGCTCTTCCACCTCAGCCAGTTTCCCACCTGGGCGGCGATGCGAAACGTCACGGGCAGCTTGTAGCTGTGTTTAGGGATGGTGGACTTTGGGTTTACACTGAAGGAGGCGCACACACACAAGTCATTAATGCCTTATTTTTTTTCTCCGTCCATGATGCTTTGCACCCGGAGGATGCAGAACTGCTCACTGTGACTGAATGAACGGTGGAAACTATTCTTACACTCCTATATCTAAGCATTAGGCGTAGATTTACAGCTGAACGCACAAGTGTACGTGCCAACAAAACATGAATGTAACATATCTGTATGTTTTATTTCGGATGTCTAACAAACGTCGGTACATTTGCGTTATTACCTGAGAGGTTTGAGGGAGATTCTGCATCCGACAAAGTCAGAAATCTGATAATAGTTTCTTACCAAAATGTTACGTAGTTCATGTGGTTTGGTTACAGAAGATTATGTTACAAAAAGAAAATTCTCAATCATAAATCGATTAAAGCTGTTTTTGAAGGTGGCCGTTGATCATTGTACATACAGGAAACTAACATTTTGCTATCGTTGACCGCCAACAATCGATTTCATTGACTTTCATCTCTAAAACACAATAAAACACTGTATTTTTGGTTCATTTCTTTATTTTGCCTTCCACACGTTCATACATGCAGGTTCGTTGAGATAAATGATCATAAATTAGGAAAAACAATGTGTCAACATGTCCAGTGTTTTGTTTTCTCCAAAGCTTATCGTCGCTGGTTATAATTTGGATGCTCCTTCGGTTGGTTCATAGCCCTCCTTTTCGATTTTCTCCTTGTACTTCAAGAAGTCCCTCCGTTTGGCGAAATACTTCACCTGTCATTGAGTTACAACAATTAGTTCCAGAAGATGCACTTCAACAAACATTCAAGAAATTCAGCAAAGCATAATAGTGTGAAAAAGAAGTGTACTTGATTATACTGAACGTGCACTTCTAGTGTAAATCAAATCTTAAAAGATGATTTAACTATTCTTGCGGATAATATATTCATTCAATAAATGAAAAAATAATAATTTAAAAAATCACTTTATAGAATTGTCAGTGGCGGCACGGTGGCGCAGTGGGTAGCGCTGTCGCCTCACATCAAGAAAGTCGCTGGTTCGAGCCTCGGCTGGGTCAGTTGCCATTTGTGTGTGGAGTTTGCATGTTCTCTCCGTGTTCGCATGGGTTTCCTCCTGGTGGTCCGGTTTCCCCGCGGTTTCCCCCAGTTTCCCCCGTGTTCTCCAACACATTTTATTTAAGGATGAACAACATGCCATTATTTTTTCGAAAGTATATTCAGTATATATATATATATATATATTTTAGCTCAGTTAAGAGTGCAATATTAGTCTACTTATTAATACTGCATGTTGTTACAATGCAAATGTAAATGACGTTTTACTTCCACTTTCACTTTTTAATTTATTTTTCACAAGATTTTCCCACAAATTTTCATTAAAGGTCTTCATTAAAGCTTTATTAAGCCAATCAGCAAACCAATCAACTTTAGGGAGAATCGTTAAAATACAAACTGTATAAACACCAGACGAATGTACTTAATGTGTATTAATGTGATAGTTCAAAAACGACAATAGGACGCATTGTGAATAACTGCGAATATGAGTGCAATATAACTAATTTTGGGATGTATGTGAAGCTTATTGTTTATATAAGTACAATTATACTTATATAAACAATAAGCGGGCGACGCGGTGGCGCAGTGGGTAGCACAATCGCCTCACAGCAAGAAGGTCGCTGGTTCGAGCCTCGGCTGGGTCAGTTGGCATTTCTGTGTGGAGTTTGCATGTTCTCCCCGTGTTCGCGTGGGTTTCCTCCGGGTGCTCCGGTTTCCCCCACAAGTCCAAAGACATGCGCTATAGGTGAATTGGGTAAGCTAAAAAATTGTCCGTAGTATGTATGCGTGTGAATGAGTGTGTATGAATGTTTCCCAGTGATGGGTTGCAGCTGGAAGGGCATCCGCTGCGTAAAACATATGCAGGATAAGTTGCCGGTTCATCCCGCTGTGGCGACCCCAGATTAATAAAGGGACTAAGCCGAAAAGAAAATGAATGAATGAATAAACAATAAGCTTCATATACATCCCAAAATATGCATATGGGAGTGGGCGGGGCTAAATGTCTGTTT
Organism: Danio jaintianensis; assembly: GCA_903798115.1. Taxonomy (NCBI): domain Eukaryota; kingdom Metazoa; phylum Chordata; class Actinopteri; order Cypriniformes; family Danionidae; genus Danio; species Danio jaintianensis. The sequence goes on along the minus strand of CAIGQV010019029.1, from coordinate 15,286,229 downwards.
TGGCGCAGTTTGTTTGCAGGAATTCTCTGATTGGGTGATGTTTCTAATTCCACTACTAAACGATTGTTTTTAATTGTTTGCAAACAGTGTGCATAAAGGGGCATAATAACAACCTTAGAGCTCACAACAAGTCTGTCTTTAACGGTTTATCAGTTATTGTTCAAATGTTTTAGTTCCAGAAGCTGCCTAGTTGTTTTTGTAACAATGTTTCTCTTAGAACGTCTTAGAACGTTCAGAACATTCCTACGTGACGTGTACATAATGTTCACAGAATTCTAAAATCGAACGTTTCCGAATGACAATTTCACAGCATAATTGGAACGTCAGCTCAACGTTCTCTGGCAATGGCGGTAAAGTCTAGATGGGATACAGCTGCGGATACTCACGTCGATATAGCATAATGCTTGTGACACTGTATAACAATAATTAATATTTTTACATTACTGTAATTTTTACATTAATAGGTGTTAATAAAACTATTTAATGGTTCATTTAATATATAATATGAATAATACTAGGTATAACTATTATTTTTACATTACCGTGAAGGTTGGGTTTAGGGTTAAGGTAGGGGTAGAAGTTAAAAAATACAATTTAATGGGTAATTTAATAAATAATATGAATAATACTCGGTATAATTACTGTTTTTACATTACCGTGATGGTTAGGGTAGGGGTAGACGTTAATAAAATACAATTTATAAATACAAATAACTCTCGTTAACTTCCAGACGCAGCTGTATCCCTTCTAGCAACAACCTTTGCATGACAGCTGCTGCAATGAAGTTCATACAGCAAACAGGTGTCGTCACATTTATGTTTCTGGCCATAGAGTTATTGAATATGATGTTTTGGACTGACCCACTGGGCAGGACAGTTGGCTTCAAACTCTCGCTGGTGTTTCTCGCAGGCAGAAGTGAGATCTTTGTTGACATCCAGACACTTCCAGAGCTCATCTCTCGCACCCCAGCATGCTTTGCGCTGACTGGCGTTAGGAGCGCTCATCTCTGTCTCTCCCCAATCTATCTGCAGGTTTGACGGCATTTATAACACTCTTACTGTGCAAACTACATCTCAACGACATTACTATGAAGAACCATTTTTCATGTGACCCACGGCATACAGTTATATTTTTATAGAGTAACAGCATGTTATACATTAGAACAGAGATCATTCTGCCTTGACTGTTCAGCTTTGTAATGATAGAATACCACTGTAAACGCTTACCAGGCGCGATTCATCACCTCATGGAATTTTTATAAAAATAAATAAACTAATAAACCCGTTAATTAGTCATATCCCGAAGTATAGAGTCCCAAGGACGCGTTAAGCATGTAGGAAGAAATGCAACTACACGTCGCCTACTGATGACGCAGGTAATTGCGTAAAGGGTCATTCTGCTAGTGACCGCCAGGTGACGCTGTCGTAACATTTTAGTTCCAGTGTCCTAAGTATAAAAGCGTACGTAATACTAATGTCAAAATGGTTTATTTTAATTATGTATTTATTTATTTTTATTAATTAATATTTATATGTATACGTTTCGTTAATAAGCAAACTTGTATTTATTTATTAATAGAGTGGTGGAAATACAATTACATTTTTATTTGTCATTATTAGTCATATGAACTGAAAGGTATAACAATAACAATAATAATTGTTATTATTTTTCATTCATTCATTCATTTTCTTTTCGGCTTAGTCCCTTTATTAATCTGGGGTCACCACAGCGGAATGAACCGCCAACTTATCCAGCATATGTATTACGCAACGGATGCCCTTCCAGCTGCAACCCATCACTAGGAAACACCCATATACTCCCATTCGCTGGAAACTGGAGCACCCGGAGGAAACCCACGCCAACACGGGGAGAATATGCAAACTCCACACAGAAATGCCAACTGACCCAGCCGGGGCTCGAACTAGCGAACTTCTTGCTGTGAGGCAACAGCGCTACCCACTGCACCATTGCGCCGCCCTGTTATTATTATTATTATTATTATTATTATTATTATTATTATCATGTTCTCCCCATTTACAATGTTTATTTTCTGAGCTCTCTCTGTGTTGGCGTGGGTTTCCTCCGGGTGCTCCGGTTTCCCCCACAAGTCCAAAGACATGTGCTATAGGTGAATTGGGTAAGCTAAATTGTCTGTAGTGTATGTGTGTGAACGGGAGTGTATGGGTGTTTCCCAGTGATGGGTTGCAGCTGGAAGGGCATCCGCTGCGTAAAACATATGCTGGATAAGTTGGCGGTTCATTCCGCTGTGGCGACCCCTGATTAATAAAGGGACTAAGCCGAAAAGAAAATGAATGAATATTAATAATAATAAATGAAATTATAAATTTGATATTTATTTGAATTTGAATATTAACATTTCATTTTATTTCAGTTGTTTCATTGCAATATATTACATTTTTGTTGTGATATATTATTTCGACTTTTGGGTTTGTATATTTGCATAATGTTTTTATTTTAATATTACCATATTTTATGGAAAAGTTGTAATATGAATATGAACGTGTAATATATATATATATATATAAATATATATAAGAAAAAATAGAGACATTTTTGTATATTATTTACTTTAGGATACAAATGTGAGAGTGGTGTCACAACAAAACTGTATGTCTGACCATTTGAAGTAAGCTTTTCTTATCAGACTTATGCATGTCATCAGCATTCCTGTTTTTCCCCCCACAGAACTGGCCGTTGATGTCTGTAACACTGCTCCTCATTACTGGCTCATAGAGTTACTCAAGTGTCTATTGATGCCAAAGTACAATTTTCAGCAGTACCTCAAGGGTCTGAGCCACAATCTAATGGCAAACAAGATGTTTCAGAGATATTTACCACTGATCAAATGACCATTTTCTCACGCTTATCAGTTTTTATGTCTTTCATTTGATACCATCCATCATATCAGTCAATACTACGCAAGAAGAAAGTCCTTTTTGCTGCTCTATTCAGTGTTTCCTCGTGCTCCTGATCCCTGTGACTCATCGTAGCCATTAACAAACAGGAATTAATTGTGTGTGGGAATGCTATTGAAAGTGAGCTCTTTTGTAGAGACAGAGAGTGGCCATTGTTTGGTGCTGAATATTAAAGAGAAAGAAGAGAACAAACATTTGCACTTTCCGATAAACCCTGAACCATTTAAAGGGGTCCTTTTATGCGTTGCACAAGACGTAATATAAGTCTCAGGTGTCCCCAGAATGTGTTCAGCTTAAAATACCACACAGATTATTTATAATACTATTGTATAAATGGGGAGTGGATGCAATAACACAAGTATTTTTTGTGTCTCTTTAAATGCAAATGAGCTGCTGTTCCTTGCCCCATTTCCAGGAGAGAGTGGAGCTTTAACAGCTTGTGCCTTGGTTACTTTGGCAACAACAAACAAAACATCTGCATGTGTTTTAATGTCTTGTCAATTAAAAAAGATATAATTTATAGTCAACGCTTCCTATTCACTTCGAATGGGTGACATCAAGCATTGCCGAACTGAATTGTGGATCCGTTGGCGCCACTTCAGCGGTGTTGCTCGCTGCAGAAGTTGGGAATTTCTCTACTTTTCAAGTGCCAACAGAAACGTCAGCCAATCAGATTGCTTTATGCAAATACCCCAGCTCAGATAGTAGCCGATTGCGGACTAATTTCATTGGCTGATGCTGCTACGACGATCGCGTCAGCCCCAACTTCAGACACGCCCTCCATCAAGCATTGACGCTGAGGCCCCATGTGAATCGGGCATTAGACATAAGAAGACAAACACATTATTAATGTAACTCTGACAGGCCCCATCTCATTGGGCAGGAATTATTTAAATTCAGTATATTATGATGTGTTTGTCCTCAATTTCAAACATTAACAGGTCTACAATGGAGGCGTTTGAGTTCATTCAGAAATTATACTTGGTTATATAGAAAAATAGTTCTCTTTTGAGTGACTTTGTGTTTGGTAAATTTGCAGATCTTTTTTCAAGCTCAAACAGCAGCATTATGCATTACAGTAAAGGAAGCTCTAACATAAAAGCATAATAGGACCCATTTAAAAGATTGCTCTTTTTCCCTCCATAATACGTAACCTGCCTGTAAGAGGGTATGCGAAGTGTTTACAAGGATAGTTGTGTGTTTGTGACTTCTGTGCTTCCACATTTGTTCACTTTGAAGTGCTGATTCTGTCATCTGGATCTGTGTTTTTGATTGTCTGTGGTGTGCGATTATGGGTCAGCTTTGGGCTGTTGGATTTATTCTCTGTCTGTTGCTAAGGAACTGAGATGTGGCATAAGTTGCAGTCATGCTTCTGAGTTTCAGCACCTATTAGCGATCAAAGTGATTCCAGTAATCCGCAGTGTTTTAATAGTTTAATAAGTGCACCCCGGGGACCGGCACACCAAATCATCAAATTAGCATTCCATAAAGACCCAAATCAGGACCCCGTAAAAGCATGATAAATGACTTTAAAACGCTGCAGCTCATGAGGATCACAGCTGTGAACCTCATTACTTACTCTATCACATGTCCAAACATTCATTAATAACTGAACAATCCTTTGCTCTGCTGGCATAAAAAACAAGAAAACACAGTGATTAATAGCGCATCTGTGCATTATTTGTGCTTGCAGCAATCTAAATCTGCAAGTTTAAGACAAACTTTAAATGCTGGCTTGGATGGAAGTTTGTAACAGTTTAAAAGATTGTTGTTTAAACTTAGGAAGTTTGAAATGTTGCAGATTCTCCACTGATTCTACTTGCAGTGCTAAGCAGTGGCATTGCTACACTCAGAAATAATGGTACGAGAGCTGACACTGGGGTGGTATTTTTTCAAAAGGTACACATTTGTAACTAAAGGGTCCTTAATAATACAAGGGTACATATTAGTACCTAAAATGTACAAAAGTGTCCTACCTCTCGAAATTTTAAAGTACTAATATATAGCTTTGAGGTACCAATATGGACCCTTTTAATACAAATATGTACCTTTTGAAAAGGTGCCACCCCAGTGACAGCTTTTGTACTATTATTTCTAAGAGTGTAAGAACTCTGGGCCCCATGCACAGGTTTGTGCTCTGGGCCCCCTTTTTGAAGATTGTCTACCAGAGGTGGGGTCCTCCTCAGTAAAAATAGAGTTCTGGGCGGCTGTTCCCCTTTGCTAAAGACAGAATGTCCTCCCAGACTTCACTGTGGGCCCCTCCTAGCCTTTAGGCCCAATGTACTCGTTACTCCTTTCCCCTGCTTGTTACACCCCTGCAGCTGTGAGTGGGATTTGAACTGGTGTGGATAACGGGTGGCAGGCTCATTTAACAAGGATGCTGTAGACCAGTGGTTTCCAATTCCAGTCCTTGGGACACCCAGTCAAGCACAAACCAATGCTCTACTCCACTCCATCCAGGAATGTAAATTGTCATATTACGCATTGGAGGTAGGAGAACTGAAAAGAACTACTGCCTCGAGCATCTTCCATCGTTAGTGCTCCTTCACTCAATTTTTGCCCAGATATCACTCAGTAATAGTGTTACATTTATATGGCACTTTACTGTGCACTCAAAGTGCTTTGCAGATTTGAGGGCGGGTCTCCTACCTAAACCACCACCAGTGTGCAGCATCCCAACACACCAGCTTATTAGTGGAGAGGAGACAGAGTGAAACCAATTAGATGATATGGCATGGTTAGGAGAACATGATGGACAGAGGCCACTGGGCAAGTTTGGCAAGGGTGCTGGGGACACACCTCTACTCTTTTTGAAGTACATCCTGGGATTTTTAATAACCACAGAGTCAAGACCTCAGTTTTAACATCTCATCTGATGGACGGTGCTCACTGACAGTATAGTGTCCCGATTGATCACCCCCTGCTGGCCTCACTAGCACCTCTTCCAGCAGCAACTTTGTTTTCTTATGTGGTCTCCCGTATAGTTACTAACCAGGCACAACCCTGCTTAGCCTAAGTGGGCTCCATCACCCTCATCCCATAAACTTCACTCCCATCCATGTTGTGGCATCAATGTTCCCCCTCCAATTCTACCTACGCTGATCTTAGGGGGTTCAAACCCTCATTGCCAGCATGGGAGGCAGGTACGCTAACATGGACAATAAAGACCATGGCCTCTAGTGTCATAGGTAGTGTGCCTCTTGGGGCCAGGGGAGTGAGGATTACCTGGACAGCTCTTACTAGCTGGCTCCTATTGCATTTGTCCAAATAAACTTCGCTTCCATCTGGGTCACTGCACCACTGTAACCACTCCGGTTCTACTCGCTCTATTCCAAGTGGTAATTGAACTGCCATTATGGAAGGTGGGCACACTAACAACAAAGCAGCCTCTTCATCCTCTACAAGTGTCAGTCGCTAGTGTGTCCCTTGGGGCCATGGCCTTGAGATTTACCCACAAAGATTTTTACTAGATACACTACAATCACTCCCCTAAAACAAACTGCCATCTGGGTCATGGCATCAGTGTAACCCCTCTTGTTCAGAGTGCCCAACTCTGGTTGGGATTCAATCCAGCATGGGCCACTAAACACTGTTGCCCTCTAAAATCAGTTGCTAGTATGGCTCTTGTGGTCTTAGAAGTGAGGTTTACCTGCATCCCCTTAAACCTAACTTTCTTTCAGTTTACAGCTCACCAGTAAAACCACTCCAGTTCTACCAGTCCAATTTTTAGTGGGATTAGAACCAGCATTGCCAGTGTGGGAGACTAACAAGGACCTAGTGTCTAAAAGTATAAATGCTGGTGTGTCTCTTGGGGCCATGCAGGGGCATAAGATTTACCACATAGCTCTATTTCACTCAGGCCCCAAACCACACTTCCATCCTGGTCATGGCACCAGTGTAATCCACCTGGTTCTTCTCCAATGCAGGATTTGAACTGGCATTGCTAGCATGGGAAGTGCTCATGCAAACAAGGATGCTAGTTACCACAGTCTCTAGTCTCAGTTGCTAATGGCATGTTAGAAAATGTGAAATGAGATGTACCCACACAACTCTTTCTCGCTCACCTCTGTTTCGTTAAGAAGGGTATGATCCTTAACAAATAGTATTTTCACTTAAAATCATTTTGCCTGTCAAAATTTGCATTCCTTTTATTTTTATTATTCTAAAATAATGTACATTGGGAGCAAGAACTGACATTTTCTGGTGATGTTTGGTGCTGAGATGTTGCTAAGTTGTTGTTATGGCATGGCTTTGTGGTTGTGAGACTGAGGGATGATCAAGCCAGTATAATTGTATAATACACCCCCCCCCCTTTTTTATGGTATTTTTCTCCTTACTAAAAGCTGCTCTCTGGTATCCTTAGGCAGGGGGAACGCTGGAGCTTTTGTGTGTGCTTGTGTTTTGCATTTTTGTGTGATTAGAAGTCACACACTGTGGTCCTCTTTTCAGCATGCATGCATGTGTGATGTGTTTTGATTTTTCATCCCTTTGAGGGGCACAGAGAAACAGTGGTCTGTGTTGTCCTGGCATTGCGCTTCAGATGAAAAGCCCCCAGTGGTCTTCCTTTGGGCCCCTCTGTCTTTTGGACCTGAGGAGCCCTGATGTCACATTTCAGAGACTTATTTCAATGCCATGTTGTGCTGTAAGGGATGAAGTGAGCTTCATGAATGGATTTTATCACACCCCAGGGATGCTCATCAACACACTGTTCCTGCAGAATAAACCTTCACAGGACTCACCAGTACACATAGAGTGCAGAAGTAGTGCTATTTGTCCTGCGTTTTCTTTTTTGTGCTTGTGCATTGATCTGAAAATTACGATATCCCTCTGGGTATATTGCAAAAACAGTCATTTAGTCCTGTTTGTTAAGCCGAGCACAATGATTTTAATAACATAACATTAAAATAACAAACCTTGGTATGTTAATTCTCCAGCATTATTCTAACTATAAAGCATTCTGATACACTTTAAAAAAAACAGCATAGCAACCATAAAGCACCCTAGGAACCACTTAGCAACCAAGTAAAAATACATAATCACACAGCAATGTCCTACAATAACCAACACACCCTAATAACCACAAAGCAATTGCAAGAAAGCAACTTAGCAAAGCAACTACAACAGTACTCTGCTAGTGCTAACCCACTTTTAATACCTTAACCACCACCAGTACACCCTAGTAACATCCAGCAGCTTCCTAAAATATCATAGCAACAAGTTTTCACAGGAAAAACTCCACTCTGTGCCATTGTGTGTGTCATTAGTAGAATATATTAAACGTGATTTCTCGGGTTGCATAATGGAGATATTGAACACCCAGCAGATAATATGCTTGGGGGATTTGCATTAGCACCCCCTGCAGTGGTCGGCATTGATTTGCAGAGCGTGGCAGGGTGCCAGGAATATTGAAGCTGGAGCGGCACAGCTGGTTTTCGATACTGTTGGTATCAGCCTCCACATCCAAATGTAGACAAATCATGGGTTTGATCCAGCCAGTGCAACCACACACGTTAATGAGCTGCTCTTTCTCCCATAGTGCAGAATGATGCTTATCTAGAGTAATCCAATCCTCATGTGGGAAAGGAGGACCTGTGGGATTGTCGTTATGCCCTTAAAGGAACAATCCACTTTTTTTTGGAAATAGGCTCATTTTACAAACAGTTGAGTTTTAACATTTTTGAATCCACTCAGCCGATCTCTTGGGTCAGGAGTACTTTTAACTTAGTTTATCATAGATCATTGAATCAGATTAGATCATTTGCATCTCGCTCGAGAATGACCAAACAGATTCAATAAGTTTCCTATTTAAAGCATAACTCTTAGTCATGAGTGACTATGACTTCTATACTTTAGTGACTCTAGTTACATCATGTACTAAGACTGACAGAAAAAGAAAAGTTGCTATATTCTTTGCCGATTTGGCTAGCAATGATATTACGCAGCACCTGAAAAAGTCCCCAGCTAGGTAACTTCCAACATGACCTGCGTAATATCACTGTGCTTCTGCAGTCATGGGGTACATCAACAAAGTACCTTGATCATTACACCTAAATGAGAGTATAGTTCCTCGCCATATCAACCTAGAAAATAGCAACTTTTAATTTTCTGTTGGTTTTCATGATATAACTACAGAAGGGTCAAGCTTTAATAGAAAAATTATCAAAACTCTTTGGTCATGTTTGAGATGCTAATGGTCTAACTCAGGGATGTCCAAACTCGGTCCTGGAGGGCTGGTGTCCTGCTGAGTTTAGCTCCAACTTGCTTCAACACACCTACCAGGAAGTTTTTGTTGCCGCAGTCACACTAGAGTTTGAGCTTGCGAAATTCTGTCGTACAGCGCTGTGAAAATGGGCGGGATTAAACAAGATGATTAGACATTTAAAAAAGCGAATGATTGCTCCATATTTAAAATTTCTGTCCAGAGAGGTCATGTTTTGATCTTTTATTGGTCTCATGCAGTCAAGTGATACGATTTTGCAGTTCAGCGTTCACCAAGCTTAAACTTTGCAAAGCAGCGAACTGCGAAACTTGTCGCACGAGCTTGCGTTTCCGGTCTGACGCATTAAATGGAAGTCTATGGGGAGAAAAGTGCAGTGTGACAGCAGCTTATGTCTAGGAAGCTTGATTAGCTGGTTCAGGTGTGTTTGATTAGGGTTGGAGCTAAATTCTCTAGGACACCAGCCCTCCAGGACCGAGTTTGGACACCCCTGGTCTAACTCAATTCAATGATCTATTCCAGGGAGTGCCCAAACTTGGTCCTGGAGGGTCGGTGTCCTGCATATTTTAGTTTTAACCCCAATTAGAAACACCTAGGTACTAGGTAGAAACATACTAGGTATACTAGAAACTTCCAGACAGGTGTGTTAAATGAAGTTGGAACTAAACTATGCAGGACACCCTCTAGGACCAAGTTTGGGCACCCCTGATCTATTCTAAGTTAAGCTAAAAGTGCTCCCGCCAGACCTGGAGATTGGCTGAATGAATAAAAAAAGTTAAAACTCAACTTTTTAACTCAGGGGAGCTGTAAAATTAGCTTTTTTAAAAAGTGGTGTGTTCCTTTAATGGCACCTTCATTTGTGATGCTCCTCAGTGTAAACTGATCTGCCTCTTTTACTAAACCAGATCATGGATTCTACATGCATCTGACAGAAACTAAAGATGCTATTGATTCAAAGTTGTCAGGGTGTTTGGAGTCAGTGGAACTAATCTGGATGTGGCGATTGGCTGAAATCTCCTTCCTCTTTGCTTTTACGACTGACACAATCCCCAGTGCCGTGTTGCCTCGCTGTGACCCTTAACTCTCTCCGTCTTTCACAGAGTCTCTCTTTTTGGTGGCTTTTGTCCACCTCTCAGTGTATTCTTGTCACCAAACGCTCCCCATTAACAATGCTGCTGCTTTTTCTCAAAAGATGAGAGCTGGATCTCCATCACAGGGTCACTGTTTTTCTTAAGAGCCCCAAATGGCAGAGCATTGAAGACTAAAGCATGTCTACTGTTTACCAGTCGAAAAACAACACCGCATTGTTGACTTTCGTCTCGGCTAGTTTGCAATCGAAAACAATCTTTTCACAATTGAAATGATTGCAGAGGTGCCCTCAGTGCCAGCACATTTGAGCCCACGGGAAGAGTATTTCCAGCACATCATCAATAGGTTTTGTTGAGGCTAAACTGAGCGGTGTAGACATGTACAATGGGCTTCTCTGAATGCTGAAGGAGCTGTATCAAGCTCCCCCTTATAAAAGCCGTCCAGCAAGTGAAGTAGGTGCCCTGCATAAATTATGCAAATTTAGCAGAAAGGATAACAACAGGGAGTGCAGAAACAGTCTGATTTCTCTGAGGTTTAGTACAGGCACAAGACGTAACTGCATGCCTGATCAAATACTTTTCCCAAGTGTATCAGTGATTTTTGGGATGCATGGTAGGTACAAGACCGCAGCTCAGGCAGTTGTGTCACTTAAATTATTAAATTAATTAGTCAAATTAAATATGAATTTAGAATGATTCTGACATTCACTGTTCATTTGTGCACAGTAGCTGAAATAACTGATAAGTTAACTTGTTCTGCAGCTGTTTTTCGAGCTCACCACCTTGTGAACACAAGTGAAGTTTCACAAACTAATTTCGAGAGGAGCATGTGATATGATCGACTACAGCTGGTCCTTATCGCTAATCATTAGCTAGCCCATCAGATAATTCCAAAATTAATATAAATATCCTGCCTAAACTTCATTTCCTATCTTCATTTCTCCTAACTGAGCCAGTCGGCACTCTCTGTGCGGAGTTTGCATGTTCTCCCTGTGTTCGCGTAGGTTTTCCCCGGGTACTCCGGTTTCCTCCCACAGTCTAAAATTATGTGACATAAGCGAATTGTAATAACAGTCACAAGCACTTAACGAATACATACTGAATCGATTCTTATAGAACCACCTTATTAACCAAGGTATAGGTAAAAAACGAACCGGGGGCTCTCGAGAAATACCTGATCTCGTATCCCTCCTAATGCTCATTGACCAGGCGGGAACCTTGGGCTCATCTATCTCTGAGCTCAGGGTTCTCTCCCGGGACAGCATGCCAAACCTGCTATCATAGTCAAGCATTATCTAAGTGTGAACTCTTGAAAAGAAGGTATTTTGAAGTAGGCTGGAAACCTATAACCATTGACTTCCCTAGTATTTGTTTTTCCTTCAAAGCATCTTTTGTGTTCAGCAGAAGAAGGAAACTCATAAAGGTTTTGAACAAGTGTAGGATGAGAAAATGTCAGAATTTTTCGTTTTTTGTGAAGTTTTAGCACCATAGTAACCACCCTATGCCCTAACAACCACCATGACACCCTGGTAAAACCATCACTAAGATTAGTAAACACCTAGCAACCATAAGGCACCCTAATCATTTCTAAATGCTCTAGCAACCACCAAAACACCACACATCAACCACAAAGCACCGTAGTGCCCACATAGCAACCACAAAGCACTCTAGTAACACCTAACAATGCCTTGGTAATCACTAAGCTTCCTAATAACCATCTAGCAACCATAAAACACCTTACTGTATGTAGTTATACCTAACAACCCCTTAGAAACCACATAGTAGCACAAGAACCTTACACTTGCATACATTGCTCAGCATATATGAGTACACCCCTCACAAATCTTTTAAATTAATGTTTACATGCTATGCAATATTGTATTTGTGAATGTACATTAGATTGGTCAAAAATAAGTACACCCAAATGTATATGAAAAATATTAAACAAAAATATTTAAAAAAAAAAAAAAAAGAGAGAGAGAAAAATCAAGAGAAACAAAAATATTTAAAATTTTGTTGAAATTTTGTAGTTTTGTATTTTTTTTTGCAATATTTAACTTGAATTTAAATGTATTATCTTTCTATTCTCGTCTTATATAACATTAATTCTCTACTTTTATCGTTTATCATTTGTTTTTCTACTCAAATCTAATCAACATGCAGCTTTCAGCATAAAATCCGCTTCAGATCATGTATTTACTGCAGTGCATGCACGCGTAAAAAAGCAAAGACACGTGTTGTTGCAAGTTGTTCGCATCTAAAGCTCCCCAGGATGTTATAAAAGATGACCTTTACTTTTAATATCACGTCGCATGTCGCCAGCACCGTCTCTTGCCCGCGCACGTCCCGTTATTTGGACCGCAAGCCTATGATTGATTGCGCGCGAGACTGTGGGCGGCGCGTGAACGCAGCGTCTCTCCGGTCGCGCGCGCCGTGATCACACACTGAATGAAGCTCTAGCGTGGGAAAGACGAACAGGATACGAGAAACACTGACATGGAGCCACTGTAACATCACTATAGCGTTATCAATAGATTAGCGTTCACTGTACACTCGCGTTACAGCCTGAAGAAGATGCGTCTGATCGCGGCCAAATCACATCTGTTCATCGCGCAGCTGTGGCTCATCTGGCACTCAGGTAATACAGTGATGCACATGAATGCGCAAAGTTGCGTGCATGCACGAGCGTAATTTCCACAGGTTGTTGAATTAGTTATTGATGAATGCATTGTTTTTGGTGAAAGTTTGGGTTATTGCATTTTTATCCTTAGTGGTGTGCATGACTGTTGAGTGAATGAAGCAAAAGATAATGACTAATGATCAGCATTAATCAATAGTTTATAAACCAAACACTGTTTTGAGGAATATTTATAAAAATAATCATTTGTTGAAATATTAAATTTCCCAGTGATGGGTTGCAGCTGGAAGGGCATCCGCTGCGTAAAACATATGCTGGATAAGTTGGCGGTTCATTCCGCTGTGGCGACCCCTGATTAATAAAGGGACTAAGCCGAAAAGAAAATGAATGAATGAATGAATGAATGAATGAAATATTAAAACACTATTTAAAGGTCACAGTGCAGACCTCAAATACTAATTCATTGTCATTTTAAACCTTTATATTTTTGCCATTTATCCTTCAAACCATTGGGTTTT
>CAIGQV010019029.1:15252060-15267133 GCA_903798115.1 Danio jaintianensis | reverse complement strand
TATTTATTTATTTATTTATTTATTTATTTATTTATTTATTTATTTATTTATTTATTTATTTATATTTATTTTATTTATTTTTTAGATATGGAGTGATTGTAGGAAAGTGTCTTGTGCAAAACCGTGCAAGTGTTGGTTAAAGTGTCAAAGAGGTGAAAGAGCGTGTTTTCTACAGGTGGTTTGTCAAGCCCACTCACCTGTGTGAACTCACAATTGCATATTATTATTATAAGTAGAAGTAGTAATTATTTTTACTTATTTTTGTGTAAATATTTGTATTTATTTGCTGTTTATTTGGTAAAAGTAGTTTTTGGTTAGGTTATGTCTCTAAAATGCTAAATGTATATGCACATTTAAATAGCTAATTATATAACCATCCATATCGCACTGCACATTTCACTTTCAAATATGCAAGAAGCAATCAAACTTTTTTCCAGAAAAATTAGATCTACAGACATTAATTATTCCTATGGCTATATTGTGTATTTAAGGGTGTGTTTACACAACACCTATTGTTTTTTAAATAAAAGTAAAAATCTTTATGCATTGTTTAACCATTTATTTACCCAAAAACTTTGCTTTGGGTGCCTGAAAATGAAAACGGCCCTTTTAAGAAATATCTGTTAAATAACTGACTCTTTATTGTGGTTCATTTTGTGTTTCTTTACATGTTCTAATTGCATTATTGGACTTTGGTTTCTGCTCTGACAACTTTTGTGATATTGAAAAGCTTGAAGTTAAGTGACTTTTATTGAAATGAATAGTCGTGTAAATTATGGTACAAAAACTCTGTAATGAGCAGCCAACACTTTTTCATGTTGTTTTGTGAATTTTGTTCTTTATATGTTTTTTTCTTATACAATATGTTTAAAACTGGCAATAAAAGTCACATTGTTAATTTTCAACATCAAAAGTTGTTGGAGAGGAGATCGAGGTCATATAATGACCAATTGTGTACAATTCAAAAGTACAAATCAATGGAAAATGAATCATAGCTTCAGGAAGTTGTTATGTAACAAATGTTTTAGTGTTTATTAAAAAAAAAGTTGCAGAGTGCACGTTTTTTTTAAAAAGTATGCCAGTATTGTCTCAATGCAAACTAAAAATCTTATGGAAAATAAAAAGTAAGACCAGAAAAAACAACCCTTAACACATTTAAACACCTTCGCTCTGGTTTGTGCCAACCACAAAATGTTTTATGCAATAAATCATTAAAGTCATTGGAATTCAGAAGCTATTTACAAACCACAATGATTCATTTTCATGTGCAGCTTATGTCACATAAATGATTTTGCATATTCTTGGGCCTCCCGAAGCTGTCCTATATAACCATTATATCATCAATAAATAAATCCCTGTTAAATGCACATTAATTATTGATGACTGTGGCCTATTTAAAATTCAGCAGTCGTACCCTATTTAAGCAAAAAAATAGCTCCGCTGAGCTTTGTTTATTAGGACATGAATAAGAGATCGCATGCAGTGTGTCATGTTAAATCACGTTCGTCAGATTTTCTACTGTGAAAACTCCGATCTGTGTTGTTCTGGATATAAAGAGTGAAGCAGATCTGCTTCACTTTGACTGTTTCTATCACAGCCTGAGGCAATATTGCTTGTACTGTTATGTCATCCTAAAAATGGAGAGTTGCATAATGAACAGAGGTGTTCTGGATATGAAATCCACATCGATTTTAATCAGCCAGCAACGTTTTGTGTCTAGGGCTGCATGATAGTGATGCAACAAACTGCCATTGTAATATTTTCTTTTGTTCTAATATATTTTGTAATGTGTCTGCATGGAAATACTTTTTGAAAAAAGCTGAAATGACTTTTTTTTCCTCCACAAATGGCAAAATCTTGTAAGGGCTGAATAATTTATTAAGAGTAATTAGCAGGTAAAAAAAGATAATCTTCCACAGGAGTTTCCAAATGCTGCATTCAAAAATAATATGACTAAAATAGTCATATTTATTAAATCAAATTAGGTTTATATAATGACCTAATAATGACCTTTTCTTTACTATTCTGAAATAAAAAACAATAAGTGAAGTTTATTTATAAACTAATTTCGAGAGGATCACGCGCTTATGATTGACCACAGCCGGTCCCGCATTAGCTATCATATGATTTACCAATCAGACGAATCCAAATGTACATAAACAACCAGATTTCCTTACCTTAGTCATCTTCACATTGAAGAATCCCCCCTCCACCCCTACTCCTCCCCCTCTTTTCCTAGATTAATTCAGGACAGGGCGGCATGGAGGCTCAGTAGTTAGCACTGGTTCGAGTTCCAGCTGGGCCAGTTGGCGTTTCTATGTGGAGTTTGCATGTTCTCCCTGTGTTCGCTTGGGTTTCCTCCGGGTGAATTGGCACAGTATATGAGTGTTTTTAGTACTGGGCATTCACCGCATAAACATATGCTGTATAGTTGGCGGTTCATTCCGCCCAGGCAAACCCTAATAATCAAGGAATAGGCAGAACGAACAAATTCGGGGGAGCTCTCGAGACCTACCTGAGCTCAGACTCCCCTCTCTCCCTATGAAACGTGAGGGAGCCCCGGGCTCAATAATCTTCTGAGCTCAGGGCTCACTTCCGGGACAGCATGCCAAACACGCTTTATTATCAATCATCAGCTAAGTGTGAACTCTTTTATTATAAGTTATAGACCACATTCAATCATTTTTTTGAGTCAGTATTACTAATTTTGTAAGGATTTTTGCAGTGATTGCATTTAAAATGCTTATACATAATTTTTTTTCATCATATTATATATATATATATATATATGTTGCCAAATATTTTTATTAACATTTTGTGCAGATACAGTATCACATGCCTGCATACAAAAATAAGTAACACACTGTTCTGCTTTTTCACAACCAAGAAATAATGACCATAAAAACAATGTAGTTATTAAATAACACAGTAGATGTCAAAAAAAAAAAATAATAATAATAATCATATTATATTCTAAAAAAGTTAAAAAATGTGAGAAATTCAGAATTGTAATGTTTGCCATTTCAAATGCATGTTTTTTTTGTGTGTTTTCTTGCAGGAAATAATCAGATATATTTCTGAACTGCAGTTATGTTTTTATTTTTTTAATAAAGAATCCCATATTAAGAATGAGACTGCAAATAATTATAACTAATAAAAGAAATTTAGTTTATTTCACTGTGCAAGTAAAAATAAAGATGAGTATAGTGCACATCCCTAGTCATGTAAATAAAGCATCCTATTTAACCTGAATAATAACAACATGCTAGCTTTTCATTCTTGGCGTAAAACATTCCCCAGAGTAAAGCTATTCAGTGTAGGAGAAACACAATCTCCTGTAAAGAGGACCTTGTATTCAGAACAGGCACTGAGATGGCCAGCCGTCTTAATTTCATTCCATTTCCATTGCATTTCTTCAGTGGTCGTATTGGTTTCCAATGTGTGTGATTAGATTAAAATCAGTATTTACAGCATCACTGAGTATCGGTTTCCATTGACTGAGGCTGGTGTTTGTGCATGTACACTGAAAAAAATGATTCAAAGATGATTCCTTGGATTTACTATTTTTTTAAGTTAAGTGGTTGTAAACAATTTATTTGGGCTGACTTTAAACAAACAAATTAAGTTGAACATTACTAAATTTAATTTGTTTGTTTATATTCAACCCATTTAAATTGTTTGCAACAATTTTGCAGAATCATTTTTTTTAGTGTAGAAGTTGAGTTCAAGAGCTTATTAAAAACCTCTGATGGAAAAATCATCAAATATCTGCACTTCTCATGCAAGAACGTTTGGTGGTTGGAACAAATCACTAAAATGTAGTTCAGTTTAACAATAGTTTATATGCTAAACAACAGTTTAGAGCAACAATCATGTGATGACAATACTCACAGTGACACCCCAAAATATTAATGAATTATCAATTTAAATCTTTATACTTTGCAAGTTTATAATCATTTTGAAATATAATCAATTTTATAAAGAGCACTTATTCTTTAATATATTTTAATACACGCACATGCACAAAATGGTTTTTAACAGTACCAAAGGGTTCTTCGCTCGGTTTGTAATAATAGCAGAATAATTTTTGAAAATATAATTTTCATAAAGTTCCATAAAGAACTGCTTTAAAAGTGTTATATAAAGTATACTGTAAGTATACACTGCCTGACAAAAGTCTTGTCGTCGATCCCAGTTAAGATCCTAGTAAGAGCAACAAATAATAACTTGACTTCTAGTTGATCATTTGTAAAAGTGGCAGAGGGTAGATTTTTCCGATAAATCATCAGTTGAACTGCATCCCAATCATCACAAATACTGCAGAAGACCTATTGGAACCCGCATGGACCCAAGATTCTCCCAGAAATCAGTCAAGTTTGGTGAAAAATCATGGTTTGGGGTTACATTCAGTATATGTGCGTGCGAGAGATCTGCAGAGTGGATGGCGACATCAACAGCCTGAGGTGTCAAGACATTTGTTCTGCCCATTACAATACTCCTCATACTTCAGCCTCCACATAAAAGTTCCTGAAAGCAAAGAAGGTCAAGGTGCTCCAGGATTGGACAGCCCAGTCACCAGACATAAACATTATTGAGCATGTCTGGGGTAAGATGGAGGAGGCATTAAAGATGAATCCAAAGAATCTTGATGAACTCTGGGAGTCCTGCAAGAACGCTTTCTTTGCCATTCCAGATGACTTTATTAATAAGTGATTTGAGTCATTGCAGAGATGTATGGATGCAGTCCTCCAAGCTCATGGGAGTCAGACACAATATTCATTCTTTATCCACTGCACCATGACTTTATATTCTTTACTGTACATTATTTCTGTTAAGTGACAAGACTTTTGCCTAAGGAAAGTCAGACCTTACTGTCCTAATTAAATAATTACAAATCAAGGCAAGATCATATTTTATTTTGGTAAAATAAGCGTAATCTAGAGGCCTTTGCCTTTCATATAAGCCACTTCTGATACCAAATGATCAACTAGAAGTCAAGTTATTATTTGTTGTTCCTAAAACTTGGATCAGAAACTGGTCAGGTAGTGTATAAGTATAACTCACCTCAACTCTACTATAAAGGACCTTAAACATATTTTAAATAATAATTTCATAAAGTATTTAAAATATTTGTATTAATATTGGTAATAAGATTTATTTTAATTTGTTTTATTCATCCGATATAGTTTTTATTTAATTATTTATAATTGTTTTGCACATAGTGATAGTTCTAAATAGCTATCTAAGTATGTTGTTCATTTTTACATTAATATATCTGTTAAATTTGTCCCACTTTATTTTAAGGTGCATTTCTTGCTATTAATAAACCAATTACTATGATCTTTGCCTCCTACTTTGTTGCTTATTAATAGTTAGTAAGGTAGTTGGGTTTAGATATTGGGATTATGGATGTATAATAACATCATTCAGATTATGTATACATATCAGAATATGTACTTTAAAAGTACAAATAAACAGCCAATATCTTAATAATAGGCAATTATGCATAGTTAATAGTGAGAATTGGTACTTAATCTAAATTGTTACCTGTATGTACTTGCATTTAACATGCTTTATATGCATATGAAATCACTTTGTTTAATTTAAATTGATGCAGTCACTGATTTCTTTTATATGCACCATGTAACTGTATATAAATAATTTTTTTCAGTTCATAAGAGCAGTTCCTCCTTCTGAGATATTTACACAGTTTTTATTTCAAGCATTTATTAATAAGATTCATGGCAAAATGTCACACCTGTCATAGACTACATGCTTAACTTAAGCAGATTTACTTCTACTTTTGCTCCAGAGAAATAAATCAAAATAGTGTTGAAACTCTGAGACGATTCGTTTTTAAATCCCATTCCTTGATTCCCTCTGTAAGCATTTGTTGCCGTTCAGCAGCTTTTTCCTCCTTATCTATAAAGCAACTGTTTATTGAGGAGCCTAGAAGTGGTGGTGTGAGCGTGAAATGAGTCTAAGAAGAAAAAAAGTCAATGTTTCTTCCTCTTGACCTCAGGATGTGGATGTGGAGCAGTCAGTATTTAAACTCCTCAAAGGCTTTTGGCTCGCTCCGGCAGACAGACGGTGAGCTGAGGAAGGAAAGCTTTCCCCTATTGAAGAAAGATGGAGTATTTAGTTCCCTTTCCGAGTCGGATCTGACCTGCTGTCCGTGGCGGGAGGGAGGAAGTGTTAATGGCTCAACGCCACCGGAGGCTCTGTCTGTGGTCAGGGAGTTTCCTTTGGCACGTCCTAAAGCTCTTCTTGCTCAGATAAAAGCTTTATATATTATATACTGTCAAACATAGAGCATGAGTACTCGTATGTTGGTAACATTCATCTTTTAGCTGTCAAATAGACTTATTGAGCACATCAGTAGCCCAAAGTGTATGTTTCTCTGTTGTTAACAGGTGTGGAGTGTGCATGTGTGTGCCAGTGTAGTTTTGTGGTGTAAAAAGGGTTTTATAGCTGGCGGGTCAAAATTGGCTCCTAAGACAACCATTGTACTGTAATGTGCACATTCGCAAGACATGCAATGATGAGTCTGAATCATAGTTGACCAGGAGCTAAAGAATTGTATTTTTATTACAGTATTTATACCGAATTTATACGATTTATGCCCCCCAAAAATATTTTCCTTACTTACAATTTTTGTCTAGTGCAAATATCTACGTTTCAAAGCGAAAACACTTTACAACGAGATAAAGTAGGAAAAGCAAAAGCAAAACATTTTTTGTATTGTCATTATTCAATTTCTATGCCTGAAAAATAAAGCTATTCAAACTATCTTGTGAAACTTAATTCATATCGCAATATCTATCGCAGAAAGATAAAATATCGCAATGTCAGTTTTTTTCCAATATCATGCAGCCCTAGTCTTGAATGTTGGGGGAAGTCATGATGTTGGGGTCATTTTAGAAAAAAACATAGGATGAAAAACATAATTTAGTGTTTTTTTTCTGTTGTTAAAACAATCATGGGTTATTTTTGACAGGAGGATTAATATTTATGTGCAGTTTTGTAGATCACAACATTATATGACCCTAAATCACAAACGTTTTTGGTCTCAAAGCTGAATACATAACAGTTTGATATTTGATTGATATTTGGTTTGTTAGAATAGGACAATATTTTGTCGAGATACAACTATTGAAAATCTACAATCTGAGGGTAAAAAAAATCTAAATATTGACTTTAAAGTTGTTCATTCAGCAATACATAAATATTACTAATTCAGATTTGACTTGATATATTTACTGTTGGAATTTTACAAAATATCTTCATGGAAAATGATCTTTACTTAATATCTTAATGATTTTTTGCAAAAAATTGATCAATTTGACCCATACACTGTATTTTTGGCTTTTGTGCTCCAGGGTCACATAATATATATTGTCAGACATGGCACTTATTCACTATTTTTATTCACCCGTTTGTTTTTTTTGTTTTTTGTTTTTTGTTTAGTTGACGTTTTGTGTCGTGTCATGTTGTTGCACTTTGTTTTGTTTTGCTTACTTTTGTTTCGTATCGTGTTGCATTTTTGGTTTGTTTTTGATCTTTTTATGTTTTGTTTTAATTATTTATTTTTGGGTTGTTTTTTTTTTTTGTCCATCTTACAGAAAGACTGTCATACAGGTTTGGAAGAAGGTGGGAGTTTGTAAATAATGACCTTTTTCAGGTTTTTTTAATTATTGGTGAGTAATTTTATTTTCTGTTTTATTTGCTGTTAAAAAAATTCTATTTTTTAATAGTGCATATATAATAGTTTTTAACAATGACGCTGAGGAACCGTTTTTGCATTTATGATTTTGTCATAATTTGAAGAACATAAAAAAAAGTCTAAAGAATCATTCATTCATTCATTTTCTTTTCGGCTTAGTCCCTTTATTAATCAGGGGTTGCCACAGCGGAATGAACCGCCAACTTATCCAGCATACGTTTTACACAGCGGATGCCCTTCCAGTTGCAACACTGGGAAACACCCATACACACTCTTTCACACACATACACTACGGCCAATTTAGCTTATTCAATCCACCTATAGCGCATGTGTTTGGACTGTGGGAGAAACTGAAGCACCCGGAGGAAACCCACACCAATACGGGGAGAGCATTCAAACTCCACACAGAAATGCCAACTGACCCAGTCGGGGCTCGCCTTCTTGCTGTGAGGTGATCGTGCTACCCACTGCGCCACCGTGACGCCCTCTAAAGAATTAAAAATATATATTTTTGTGCAACGTTGAAAGTCCATGTGAAATCAAAATGTACAATGTTAATTTTTCTGAGCTCTCTCTGTGTTGGCGTGGGTTTCCTCCGGGTGCTCCGGTTTCCCCCACAGTCCAAAGACATGCGCTATAGGTCAATTGAATAAACTAAATTATCCGTATTGTATGAGTGTGTGTGAATGTGAGTGCGTATGGGTGTTTCCCAGTGCTGGGTTGCAGCTGGAAGGGCATCCACTGCGTAAAACATATGCTGGAATAGTAGGTGGTTTATTCAGCTATGGCAACCCCTTATAAATCAGGGACTGAGCCAAAGGAAAATGAAAAAATGAATTTTGTGTCAATAATTAATCCAGTTAATATACTGAAAAAAAAAAAGTTTCTTCACTTATACACTATTACGATAATAACATTCATCTTTTTGCTTTTGGGTAAATTCGAGAAGTAAACTTTTCATTTTCTCTTCAGGGAAATAGATTTTTAACAATTACTGATAAACCATCTGTCGGCTCTGAAATGGTTGATTAATTGTATTTTCTTTCTGTTGAATCCAATAGTTTGCATTAATTTCACTTATTTTAAAACAATCAAATACCTGCAGTTCCACTGGAAAACTACATTACCCATGATGCTCTGCAGAATACCATCAATCAATGAGCTAAGAGAACATTATCTCTGCCCAAATAGAGTTGTTCATGAAATACTATTATATGCAAACTTGTAATAAACTTGAAATATTTTTATTTCTAGATGCAGCCAAAAACTTTTAATGAACAGTTTACATTTCTTTAATTTGGTTGTGTGATTTGCAAAACTTCATAAAAACTGTAGTTCTTTTACTCATTAATGCTGATAAGTTCATAGTCATGTCATATTTTCAAATACTACTTTACTTCAAATCAGAGTTTGTAGTGTTGTGATTGTGCTTGTAGCTGGTTGGTTCGACTCATGGCTTAATTGTTTTTATTTATTTATTGTTATTAACAACAGCACACTAACTGAAATAACAATATAGTAACATATACATACTTTTTCTAGAACATTCCTCTGAATGGGGAAAATACTATGGAACCAGTACTGCTGACAAGTGGGTGGGCACTAATGCACACTATTGAGTGCCCTAGGAATCACCTAGCAACAGCTCAGAATATCCTAGCAACCTTCTAGTGAGATACAATCCTTTTACAATGAGCAGCTCATGTTTCATTTACACTTACATTTATATAGGAGAAGCTTTTTTCCAAAGTGACTTAAAATTTTGGTTAGAAAAATCGGAAAATGTAAATATATAATATAATATATAATAGTTAAGCCTATTTTTTTTTTTAAATGTATTGATTTACCAAACCAAACATGCATTATTTCTTTTGCAAATCTTTAAAGCACTTGACTGCCTTTCTCTTTCTTAATTAGGAATTATTTCTAGGTGTAATTTAAGCTAAAAAGTTTTTTTTGTATACTTATTCAACAGGGAAATCTCACAACATCATACAACATGGTTGTATGAGCCAGCCATGTTAATTGTTTAAAAAAAAAAGCATCCTTCGACAAAAAGGTTTGCATTTATACCAAAGTCCCTTTAAGGAAATTCATTTCACTCGGCGGCCATCTTTGAAACGCCTCTCGGGCATTCTGTTTGAATGGGGAAACATCAAATTCTCCAAAACTGTTTGCCAAGCTTACGTTTACATAACATATATGGAATCACCAATAAAATTAAACAACAACCGTCTCATAAGTTTCGTTTCTAAACGTCCAAACCAAACAAAATCTGCACATTTTCAGGTTGCCCCAGCTAATGCGCATGAGCACTCGAAGGGAACAAGATTGTGACGCCAACCTCATTTATGGCCGGTGTACACATTATCATCCTCTGGATAATGGTTTGTCAGATCGCGCTGCTCTTCTGAAGTAATCCACAACTTGGTCTTGATGGCGAATCTCCTCCAGAAATGACAGCAACTCTTTGTTTACAAATTTGTGGGCGTTTGAGTAGATGCTGCTGTCACGTGATGTGCGTTTGACAGGGCGGACTGTACCTCGCCTTTGTTTCATACAGATTACATAACCAAATAATTTTTGTTTTCGAGTGCACTTGGTTCATTTAAAAGTACAGATTTCAAGCTTTGTGGATATATTTCTTATGTCTGTGAAGGTAGTATTCGCTGAGATTCCAGTGCGTTTGTTGACCACCAAACTGTCGTAAAAGCACACGTCTGGTCCAAGCTTTTCCTCCGGAGAAACGTCAGTCTATAGCGACCGATGATTGGCTCCTGTACTAGTAGGCGGGGGCTTCATTCGCCATATTGACCGTTACACTTTTCCCTATTCAAAACTATACGAGTGACACGTCTTGTGTATTCTATAGCCTTTGTTCATACTTCACGACTAGTAATCTATAAATGCAAACCTTTAATGCACTTAAAACACTTTCGATTAGATGACTGACGAAATTATTTTCCGACAAGCAGAAAATAAATCCAAGCAAAACAAACACGCGCTTAGTATAAAATAACACTCACAAGAGTCACTCAAGTCTATAAGTGCAAAATGACAATTTAAAATTGGAAGATGATAAGAAATGAAGACAACAGCAATAGTTTTTTTTTCTCATCAGTGTCCTCTGAAAACTCAGGCCCCGTTCATCTCAGAGAAGAGTTTAATTTGCAGATGACTGCAGTGATAAAGGCAGATTGATTTGCTAGAGTTGTGTGGTTGTATTTGGGTGTTGATGTGAATTGTGTGTGTGTGTGTGTGTGTGTGTGTGTGTGTGTGTGTGTGTGTGTGTGTGTGTGTGCGTGTGCGTGCGTGTGTGTGCGTGTGTGTGTGAAGGTATAAACGTCCAGCTGTTCTCTGGCTTTAGCAGTCTGAGTGTTCTCACGCGGGCCGCATGTCATTCCCTCTGACCCTGTACAAACAGCTGGCACAGGCTGCTGCACACATACATCACACACAGCCTTCACAGATCTCAGCTTTTTCACTATTGTGTCCATACCTTAACTTGAGTCTGTTGCAAAATCTGTGTGAGAAGAATTAGTTTTGTTTCATTTTGTTTCGTTTCGTGATGGTTCGTATTGTGTTGTTTAGTTATGTTTTGTGACATTTTGTGACGTTTTGTGTTGTCATGTTGTTGCATTTTGTTTTGTTTAATTTAGTTTCGTGATGTTTCCTATCGTGTTGTTGCATTTTTGTTTTGTTTTGTTACATATTGTGTTGAATTTTTGTTTTGCATTTTTGTTTCATACATTTTTTTTGGTTTAGTTTTGTTTTGACATTTTGTGACGTTTTGTGTTGTCATGTTGTTGCATTTTGTTTTGTGTTTAATTTTATTTTGTTTCATGATGTTTCCTATCGTGTTGTTGCATTTTTTTTTTGTTTTGTTTTATGACATTTTGTGACGTTTTGTGTTGTGTTGTGTCATGGTGTTGCATTTTGTTTTGTTTTGTTTAATTTTGTTTCGTTTCATGATGTTTCATCCTTTACAATCCTTTGTGCCAGCCCATAGAAATTAAAAAATGGTGAAGAATGGGGAAGAATAGATCATCAGTGTCTTTCATTAAAGGGGACCTATTATGCCCCTTTTTACAAGATATAATCTCTGATGTCCCTAAAGTGTGTATGTGAAGTTTCAGCTCAAAATACCAAATAACTAATGTTTTATAACTCTTTGAAACTGCCCCTTTTAGGCTTTGATCCTAATTGTGCCATTTTGGTGACTGTCGCTTTAAATTCAAATGAGATTGTGCTCTTTTAAAAAGAGGGCGGAGCTACAAATAAGTGTCAATGTGTGCCTGTGTGTCAGCACAGTGGCAGATTCAAAAACAAGACTAACATATGCTAATGAGGGACAGATTGTCACTAATGGGTGGGGCTTTCCCTCTCTGATGACACGTACAAAGAGAGAATGTCAATCAAAGTGTTTCTGCAGACTATCAAGTGTGATTATAAAAAATAAAACGAATGCATCTTTACCATAAGAGGCTGGCTATATTCACACACTGCTGTCACACAACTGTGTTTAAACAGTGATTTTTGTATAATAGGCCCCCTTTAAGACCCAACTGGTGATTTTCCAACCCCTGACCTCAGAGATCCATATATAATCTCTGTTTTTAGAAACACATGTTATAATTAAATTACCTGTCAATTGAACAACTGCTGGGCTAAATGTCAGACAGGTGTTCTTCATCATGTGAAATGCTGTGTTTCGTCAAACCGAGGGCAGGGAAACTCCTCAGCGGAAGTTATTTTATGACTGTGTGAGGAGGGAGTCTGGGCTTTAAGGTCTTGTGTTTGTACTTGGGTTTTGCTGGACACGGTTTCCTGGCCGGCTTCCCCGAGACCTGTCTAATCCTCTTATTTATTTGAATTACTCTAGAGACATTTAGCGTTCCTCCCTCATCCACTTCCTATGCTGTATTGGACACATGGATACGGTCTTTTCCAGCCTCGGCCTGCAGTTTGACTCTAGTAAACAACCTCAGTCTGCCAGATCTCTTTCATTCAGAAAAAAGTGCTTGAGTCCTTTAACAGTAGTAAAATTGGCATGTTACATAAATGGCATTACAAGTTATTTATTAGTAGTATTAGTATTATTATTATAGTATTAGTAGTATAATTTTGGTATTATTTATTATTAGTAATTTTATAAAAACTCTATATTTAATATTATGATTAAAAAAAAGAATATGTATACACAGTGCTCAGCATAATTGAGTGCACTCCATTTTGAAAATGAATATTTTTATCCATTTCTCAGTGATTATAGGCAATGTATTTTGGTGCATTTAAACAAAACAGATTTATTAAACAGATATATTTATTAAAATAATAGTTTAGTCAACAAACATATTTACAAATTGAAAGATAATGCAATTAAATTCAAGCAAAATATTGCAAAATAAATTACAACCTACAAAATTTCAACTAAATGTTTCATTTTTTTGCTTCTCTTGATTTTTCCTCTTCCTAAATTTTGTATTTAATATTTTACTTTTACATATAAATTTGGCTGTACTAGTTTTGGACCGTTATCATAAGTTATTTTGTTAGATTAGCTCCAGATTTGGCTTCAGTACTGACTAATCTAATGTATATGCACAAATATAATATTGTATAGCTTCCTATTAAAAATATGAATTTAAAAGATACATTTGTGAGGGGTGTACTACTGAGCACTGTATGTGTATATATATATATATATATATATATATATATATATATATATATATATATATAAATATACTAAAATAATAATATTTGAGTAAAATCTTATTCAAATATAAGGATACTACCTATTTTATTTTGTAATTAAAATAATTATTTATATTTTTATGTGCATAAAAGTGTACTCTGACTTAATTTTTTTAAATTGTGTTTAATTTGTTTTTTATTTGCGGTTTTTATTATTATTATGTGTTTTATATGAAACTATTACGTAAATGGATTTATTTTTTTAGAGCATATAAGTACACAAGTCAACATATAACCATTTAAATTATTTTTTATAATAGTAAAATGTATATAATAAAAATAATAATAATAATAATAATAATTTTTAATAATCTGGTTTGAGCCCCGGCTGGGTCAGTTGGCGTTTCTGTGTGGAGTTTGCATGCTCTCCCCGTGTTGGCGTGATTTTCCTCCGGGTGCTCCGGTTTCCCCCACAGTCCAAACGCATGCACTATAGGTGAATTGAATAAACTGAATTGGCCGTAGTGTATGAGTGTGAATGCGAGAGTGTAGGGTGTTTCCCACTACTGGGTTGCAGTTGTAAGGACATTTGCTGTGTAAAACATTTGCTGGAACAGTTGGCGGTTCATTCCTCTGAAATAGAGACTGTAATAGGTATTTACTTTGTAGTAGCAGGAAGTGAAGTTTGCAGCGGGTCCACTGAAGGGCTTGTTTTACTGCTGATAGACTCATTAACATCAAACTGTGAGCAATTTTAATCTTATTTGCCTCCGGCTTTTCTCTGAGTGCCTGTGAAATGGACTGGAGCCAGAAAAGCTTTAGCGGGACGCAGGTTTTCTGCTCTTCCTGCGAGGATGAGTCTGTGCTCTTCCCAAATGGCCGGGATTTTCTTTGACCAGCTTTTTTCCACTCACGGTTTCATCGCCCTGCCAACTGGGATTTACTCCACGGAACTGACCAACACAAAGCCTGTTTTTAAGAATCAAATGTGCTTAACAAAGGACCATTTTACCATGAGAATACTGAATGAAAATAATGTGGGTTGTATAAGAATTATTTGTTGTATTCTCCCATTCACTGCACTCTAAGTTTACCCAGCTATGACCACTTCCGCTGCTGAGAAAACGTGAAATATGAAAAGTATATTAAAGTTGTCAGTGTATATGTATAATACATTTTATTTTTGTAATCAAAAATACATTATATATTAAATGTATTAATACTAAAATAATAATATTTGATTTTAACATATTAAATAATTGCACCATTCCAGACAAACCCCTTATATGGGCGGCAGAGGCGTTTCTGTTTGTGAAACTTGCGTCCGACTGTGGTTTGTAATAATGGCCTGTTGTGCGGCAGACGAGTCTTCAAAGGCTCTATTGTGGCAGTGGCTGTTCTGTGAGAGCAGGGACGTCTGCGGCTCCACTGACCGTATTACACGTCAAACACTCTTAAAATGCTCTTTAACTCATTTGCACACTTCAGCGCTTTTTCTTTAAATCTCTTGGAAGGACATTTCACATCTGATCCACTCACTGACACTTGGACTTTGTGTCCAGTGTAGCCAGTTGGCACAAACAATTCAGTCATTTTCCATCCCTATTTATTTATTTATTTACTTATTTATTTACTTATTTATTTATTTACTTA
>CAIGQV010019029.1:15237098-15244598 GCA_903798115.1 Danio jaintianensis | reverse complement strand
CAATGTAAGTCATTTAATGAAAAAAATGATACTAAATACACCATTTTATACAATTATATTCATTCATTTTCTTAGTCCCTTTGTTAATCTGGGGTCGCCACAGCGGAATGAACCACCAACTTATCCAGCATATATATATATATACATATATATAAAACCGAATAGTGGAACGTTCCCTCCGTACTTCACATGCAAATATTAAAATCTAATCACAAATATGGCTAATGAACCAACATAGTTAGTTTGTGAACTTGTTTTTTTATTTGTGAATGTATTGTATTTAATTTTACATTAAGAAGATAAAGGTTCCATTTAAAAGATATGTAATGTTGTGCTCTCTCCTCCTCCTGTTTGTCAGCATTACTTACAGGAATCTGAGAGGAAAGTGTTGTGGATAATTGTCTGGTATAATCAGCCTGAATGTGTGTATGGATCAGGGTGTCATTATGGAGGAGGAGAAGGAATCCACGATAATCGTTCCCATCTGTGATTTATGCCCATATTCATTCCCGTTGCCTCAAAGGCCAAAGAACCTCCTACCTGTTATTGCAGCTCTCAGTCGTGAGCAATCAGACCTGACTGATCTGTGCTGTTAGAAAAACAGAAATATTGAAAATGTCAGACCCTTCAAATGACTTCAGGCTCTGCGTTTATGCCACATCCGCGGATACGGTTGCCATAGCAGCAGCCGCTCGCTTTGATTACAGTGTGTCTGTGTTAGCGCGTATGTGTGTTAGCATGTATGTGTGTGTCTGTGTTAGAACGTATGTGTTTGTTCGCACATATGTGTGTCTGTGTTAGAACGTGTGTGTGTCTGTGTTAGCCATGTGCGTCCGTGTTAGCATTTGTGTGTCTGTAATAGCGTGTCTGCCTATGTGTTTGTGTGTCAGTGTGAGCGTGTGTGTGTCTGTGTTAGCATGTATGTGTCCTACACTCTGTTCCCATGTGCCTGTGCCCATGTTAGCATCCATGTGTGGATCTGTGTTAGTGGGTTTGTGTGTCAGTGTTAGCATGTATGTGTGTGTGTGTGTGTTTGTCTTAGCACATATGTGTGTCTCTTGTAGCATGTATTTGTGTGTCCGGGACTCCGTGTTAACATGTATGTGTGTGTTAGCATTTTCGAGTGTAGGATGTATGACTGTATCCATCTTAGCATGTGTGTGTCTGTTGTAGCCTGTGTGTGTCCATGGTAGCATGTATGTGTGTGTCTGTGTTAGCATGTATATGTATGTGTTAACATGTATGTATGTGTGTGTTAGCATGTATATCTGTGTATGTGTGTGTCTGTGTTAGCGTGTGTGCTAGTGTGTATATGTGTGTTCAAATACATCTCCATTCTGTCCTGACAGACTCATCATTCAGTTCACCAGCAGACGCTGTTTTCTTCATGAAATGTGGACCATCAATCCGTCTAATAGCAGAAATTTGTCTCAAATGTCGATATTAAGCACTTCAAGGATGCTTCTAGTGTCCTCACATCTTTTATATCTCGTTAGAGATGTATTCAAGGACTTCTTTTATGCTATTTACACTTCAAGCTGTTGATGTTGAGCATGAAAAAGATCTGCAAAACTGTGAAGTGGAGTTTCTAAAGTCCCTCAAATGCCTTTATTTTAGTCATGAGATTTCTTTTGGGAACAAACATATAATTTTCCACCAGAATTTTAATAACTCCCACCTAAGGGGGTGATGGTCCCACCTAAGGGGCCCTGGTCGAGCTCCCTTAGTAGTGTGTTCAAGAGACACTGTTTCACAGATCTAGTATACTGTTACTAATGCTGCATGATATTGGAAAAATCTGGCATTGCGATATGAATATAATTTCACCAGATGATTTGAATATCTCTAATTTTGATCGATTGGGATGATCAAGCCTTTTTCTGTGAAGTGCATCTGCATAACATATAATAAATTACAAGCATATATAAACAGTGTTGTGAAGTAACAAATTACAAATACTCAAATTACTGTAATTGAGTAGTTTTTCCTCAGGAATTGTACTTTACTACGTTGTTTTAAAAATGTGTTACTTTCACTTGAGTACATTTTTAGTGCTGCATCGGTACTTTTACTCCACTATTTTCCTTCAACCTGTAGGCACTTTATTATTTTTCTTGTCTATGGTGATTGGCTAGTAGAGAAGAAGTACTAGAAGTAGAATAATCAGTTCTGTGATTGCCATCCAATCAAATCGCACATAGAAAATCACATTATACAGAACAACCTCATGACAAACTCGTTACATGCAATGACCGAGAGACTGTTTAGACTCCATGTCACTGCTGAGAAGATGGCGGACGTCTACTGTAAGATGACTAAATTACCAAATGACCTTAAACAATCACTAAAAGGACTACAGAATGTTATGTCTTCACACACACACATGCACGAATTGACGCATTAACCTTTCACAGCGTAATACTCACAACTCTCGAGTACTCTTAAAAGGGCTACTTTTTACTCATACTTTGAGTAATATTTACAACAGATACTTTTACTCTACTTGCATTACATTTTTGGGCCAGTAATGGTACTTTTACTTGAGTATGATTTTTCAGTACTCTTTCCACCACTATATAAATACAACAGAGCAAAAATAAAAGTTAAATAAACAGTGCTTTATGGTTTTCTGGGGGTATCTAACAATATCCAAGTACAGAAATTGAGAAAATCAAATGTAAAAAAAATAGCATGGTCTTCTTTGTATGCATTATACATTTGTTAAATAATTTTCATTAAAGTTACAATTTATTGTGCTTTAAACTCCTGAAATGCTCACAGTTACAAGGCTTAAAAAAACATGCTGATGATAAACTTTCACACTTTTATGATTAAAGTCTGCCGTGACTCCACAAATCATGTGTTCTGAACAACTATAATCCAGACTCAACATTGCACATCCTGCGATGTGACTATTATATATACTAAATAATATATTAAATAATAATAAATAATATATTCTTCCACGTTTACATTATAACAAGAAACAAAATGACAAGTATTATACACTCAAGTGTATACGTTTAAACTGACAAGGCTTTAAAACACATGCAGATGTTTTGTTTCTTCTTGTCAGAATAAATGAAGCACAAGCTGTAAAGGCTCCGCCCTCTTTTAGAAAGGGGGTGGGGAGCAGCAGCTCATTTGCATTTAAAGAGACACACATAAAAGCAGCAGCATGCTTTAATAAATGATCTGTGAGATGAAACTTTATAGACACATTCTGCAGACACGCATTACAGCTTCTGCAATACCACAATAGGAGCCTTTGATTAGGTTGTAGCTGTAGAGGGTAAAGAATTTCCGCCTGAGAGGTGAAAGTGAAAATAACAGACGCACTAATTGTCCTGCCGGGGAACATTAGAGCTGCTAATACAGATCTAACGTTTCATCATGTAGTTAAAGAGGCTTCCTCGGGGACACTTTTAATCATCTGTGTTTATGTGTGTGTGGTTTAGTGTTGGTGTTTATTTGATGTGCTTGTTCAGTGATGTGTGACCCGCTGCCATCTGCTGAAGTCAGTGTGAAAGATATCATAGTGTTTGGTTTATGTTCAGCACCACTGCAAGAGACTTTATTCTGCTCAGATCAGCACAGACTCTTCATATGCTGTACCATGTGCTTCATTATTCTGCCATATGCCCGTGCTGTACATTTTCTGGCCTTTTTGCAATGGAGAGAACAGGAAATTATGGGCCGGATCTGGCAAGTGTTGAAGCCTGAATTAGACCCAAATGTGTCAGAAAGTTTGTGCATCAATAGGCCACATCTATAGCATGTGCTTTAATAAAATATGAACTTTTTAGGCTCTTTATATCTTTATCTTTAATAATGCATTTTTCATGCATAATTAACATTTAAAGAAAAAGGTATTTGATATGCAAAATCCTTCATTTACTGTAGTTTTTGAATAAATAGTATATGTGCAAACATTATGACTTTAAAAAAGGTCTGCACATGTATTTCCACAGTTTATTTAAATCATAATAATGATAGTAATGTTTAGAATATTATTGTTATTATTAATATTATTGCTATTAATAATAATAATAATAATAATAATGCCAATAATCATAATAATAATGATAATTAATAATCATAATAATAATTACATTTTTAAATAGGAACTGTATATAAAGTTTACATTACATTATTATTTAAAAAAATATGATTTTTAAAATGTTATTAAAATTGTAAAATTATTAATATGAATAATCTATAGGACATTTTAAATAATATAGAAATATAAAAGCAATAGAAATAGACAGAAATGAGAGTGTTTGAATAGATCTCTCCACAGTATTTGCACAGTTAATTTAAATAATAATATAATAATAATAATAATAATAATAATAATGTTTATAATCATAATAATGATGACAATGTGTATAATAATAATAATAACAATGACATTGACAATGACATTGTTTATAATAATAATAATCATTAAAATAATGATAATATTAATAATGTTTATAATAATAATAATGACAATATTCATGATATAATGATGATAATAATAACAACAAAATTACATTTTTAAATAATTCTATATAATCTGTTTACATTATTATTTAAGAACATATGATTTTAAGAATATGGTATTAATATTATTGCATTATTATTATTATTATTAATATTAATACTGTCACTTTGTGGGACTTTTTAAATAATAAAAAAATATCAAAGGCAATAAAAATAGACAGACATGGTGATGTTTGTCTAGATTTAGCTAAAAATAAATCTAAATTCATTCATTCATTCATTTTCCTTCAGCTTAGTCCCTGATTTATCAGGGGTCACCACAGCGGAATGAACCGCCAACTAATCCGGCATATGCTTTATGCAGCTGATGCCCTTCCAACTGCAACCCAGCACTGGGAAACATCCATACACTCTCGCATTCACACACACACCCACACACACACACACACACACACACACACACACACACACACACACACACACACACACACACACACACACACACACACACACACACACACACACATACACTAAGGCCTGATCCTGATTTTGGTTGCATTAATTACTTCTTAGTTGATTTGCTAATCCTCTGTTCTTCACAGGAGCCCTGAACCAGAAGCACTGGGTAAAGAAGTATCCGGTGTGTGGCAATGCCAGGCAGTCTCCCATTGACATCAGTGAGGAGTTCACTCAGGTCAGGCTTCAGTACCAGAACCTGCAGCTGGAGAACTGGGAACAACCAACCACTGATTCAACCACCATTACCAATGACGGCAAAACAGGTCAGAAAAAAGTCACTGAGCTTCCCAGATAACAGCAAACACTCACTGAACTTCAGTACACTCAAAGTTACAAACAAACAATGCTGGTGCATTAATACAATCTTCATTCACTGCAAAAAAATGATTTTCTTACTTAGATTTTTCTGTCTTTTTTTAAATCCAAATATCTAAACATGCTTAAATCAAGAAGCATTCTCTAGACAAGCAAAACATATTTAATATATTCAACATATTCAAATTCAATATATAAAAAAATCAGGATCAGGTAAAGGTTGTCTTAGGTAAATAATGATCTGAATTTAGATTCATTTTAGCTAAATCTAGACAAACATCATCATTTATGTCTATTTTTATTGCCTTTAATTTTTTTAATTATTAAAAAGTCAAAATTAAGTGAGTTTTTCCTTAAAGCAAGCCAAATAATCTTGTTTTTCATTTTGACATAAGGTTATTTTGCTTACCCCATTGGCAGATTATTTTCTTGTTTTAAGGAAAAACTCACTTCATATTATTTTTTAACAGAAGACTTGTCTTGCTTCTCGATTTAAGAATTTTCAGATATTTGGACTAAAAACAAGACATTAAATGTAAGCTAGAAAAGCATTTTTTGCAAAAAAAGAAATATTGCTCATGGAGAATTTTACTTCTGAAATGTTGTTAGATATGCATCATGCTTTAGTAATGATGGTATTATTAGAATTATAAAACAGAACTGTTCATTTACTGTTGATGCTCAGATAATAACAACAACAACAATAAAAAAAAACTTGATGGCAGGGAAGTCTTAGCATTTAAAGAGATTTCTCCAAATAATTAGTAATTTTACAAATTGTTATTATTCATATGTGACCTTGGACCCCAAATCTTATGTTGGGGTATATTTTTGCCAATAGCATAAAATACATTGCATGGGTTAAAATGATTATCTTTATGCCAAAAATAATTAGAATATTAAGTAAAGATCATATTACATTAAACTATTTTGTAAATGTCCTACTGTAAATGTATCAACACTTTTATTAGTAATATGCATTACTAAACACCTAATTTAGACAGCTTTAATGGCTATTTTCTCAGTATTTCCATTATTTTGCTACCTTAAATTTCATAGATGTCATAACAAAAATTGCATCAATGGAAAGCCAATTTATTTATATGATATATGAATCTCAGTTTCCAAAAACAGACCCACATGACTGTTTTTGTGGTCCAGGGTCACATATGCTTACTACAATCTAAAGTTTGTACTCTTAGATGCATTTGGAACTTAGTGCTTTTTTAATTTAGCTTTCATGATTATGCTTTAGGTGACACGGTGGTTGGTTCAGTGGTTAGCACTGTCGCCTCACAGCAAGAAGGTCGCTATGAGTGTGAGTGAGTGTGTATGGGTGTTTCCCAGTACTGGGTTGCGACTGGAATGGCATCCGCTGTGTAAAACATAGACTGGATAAGTTGGCGGTTCATTCCGCTGTGGCGACCCCTGATGAATAAAGGAACTAAGCCGAAGGAAAATGAATGAATGAATGAATGAATGAATGAATGAATGAATGAATATGCTTTACTAGTTAAATTAAATGCTTGGAGAAAAAAAATATGAAACAGAAATCATAAAACCTACAAAATGTTTTTTTTTGTTTTTTTATATAATTTTTTTCGAACAATCTCCATTACAAAATAAATTCTGAACTGAAGACTGAGCGAACATTCGGAATGAACAGATTCATCACTTAACAGGAGCATTAGCACAATATACCTTGGACATATTTTTGTTCTCTGAATTACACGTTCACCAAAACACGACGTATTTTAATTGTTCAATTGTGATGAGTTGTGGATAAAACGTGTCTGGCATTTGAATTCCCTCTCTTTAAACCGCACTCAGTGAAATTATATAGATGTATTAACTCTCGGTAGCCTCATCCGCAAATGAATACAATTACAAGCTGAGATTAATCGCTGGCAGACTAATGGAGCCGCTGGAGAATGAAAATCTACTGAAATGATGATCGTTTCTCTTCTGGTAGCTGTGAATGGCAGCTGCTCGCCTTTATGTGGCTTTATAAAAACTGAACCTTTTGACTCTGTGAGAAAGACAGATTATTCCGGCACAAAAGGCAGAGCGTAAAATGAATCTGTTATCAAGGTGAAGAGATGAAGGATAAAAGATGAGCAATTAAGCTTGTTGAAGGAAGAACACAATTGCACATGTCATGTGGTCATTGAGTTTGTGTGT
>CAIGQV010019029.1:15202132-15232098 GCA_903798115.1 Danio jaintianensis | reverse complement strand
TTAAGATGGGTCTGTCCAAACTGCAGCCGCTGGCACTATTGTGTGTGTGTGGAGGACAGAAAAACCCTCTCCTAAAAATGAACCGTGTCGAGTTTATCCCTGACAGCCCCTTCGAGCTATTCTTGAGCAAACGGAAGCTGTGCATTAATATTTCAGCTGGCCACAACCTGACGTGTGGATCAGAGAAAAGCCCTGAGCGCCGGGACACAACTTTTTGCTCCTCTCATCCAGCTGTACTTTAAAGCTCACTTTTAAGAAGCGAGGAGGAGTTTTTTTTGTGTGGTTGTGTAGTTATTTTTTTCTTTGCACTTAAGTTTGATCCACTTTAAAACACAGTCTGTTTCTTGAGCATGAAAATTTGATGTGTGAAATCCAGGCATGCTGAAGTACAGGTGATGAATGTTTAGCGCTGGCTCTGTGTTTTGCATTATTATCTCATTACTGCATAAATTCATTTGTGCATCTAAAGCTTTTCACATGCATTTATTATGGTTACGTTTAAGTACAGCCAATATCAATAGTAACTCTTAATAATGAATTCACTTTTTAGTGATACTTGCTTCCAATATGCTTATTTATGCATTAACAAAATGGGTCACACTTTAAGTTTGTAATATGAACCAATTATGAACCAATAATGAACAATACATTTATTGCAGTATTAATCTTTATTAACGTTAGTTAATGGAAAACAGTCATTCATTGATAGTTCTTGTATAATCTTATATTATCTGTGTCTAACAATCTATTTTAACAAACATAACTTTGGTATTATATGATTAATAAATGGTGGCGTCACAGTTGCGCAGTGGGTACCACGATCGCCTCACAGCAAGAAGGTCACTGGTTTGAGCCCCGCCTGGGTCAGTTGGCATTTCTGTGTGGAGTTTGCATGTTCTCCCTGTGTTGGCGTGGGTTTCCTCCGGGTGCTCCAGTTTCCCCCACAAGTCCAAAGACACGCACTATAGGTGAATTGAGTAAGCTAAATTGTCCGTAGTGTATGTGTGTAAAAGAGTGTGTATGGATGTTTCCCAGTGTTGAGTTGCAGCTGGAAGGGCATCCGCTGCGTAAAACATATGCTGGATAAGTTGGCGGTTCATTCCGCTGTGGCGACCCCAGATTAATAAATGGACTAAGCCGAAAAGAAAATAAATGAATGAATGATTAATAAATGCTGTATAAGTATTGTTCATTATTAGTTCTTGTTAGTAAACAATTCATTCATTAATTTTCTTTTTGGGGTGCACCCTAACATACTCCATTCATCATACAATCTAAGCACAATGCATACTACACACTCATACATACTACTTACATATGCTGTACAACACACATACTACACATTTATACATACTAACTACATATGAAATAATTGAGTGAATCTGGATTATGGTCTGATTGTCTGTTTGTTTGTATGTGTGCACGTGCGTGTGTGTGCGCGCGCGCGCGTGTGTGTGTGTGTGTGTGTGTGTGTGTGTGTGTGTGTGTGTGTGTGTGTGTGTGTGTGTGTGTGTGTGTGCGTGTGCGTGTGCGTGTGTGTTTGTGTGTAGCTGGAGGTGTTCTGTGAAGTGATGACCATACAGCAAGCCGGATACGTCATGCTGACCGACTACCTGCAGAACAACTACAGAGAACAACAGCAGCAGTTCATGGGACAAGTGTTCTCGTCCTACACAGGCACAGAGGAAGTCTCTGCACCCAGTATGCATACTACACACTCACACTCACACTCACTCCTACATAATACACATTTGCACAAACTACACACAATGCATACTACACGCTCATACATACTCCACTTACATGTTTTACAACACACATACTGCACACTACATTCGCTCACATTACACATTTATAGATACTAACACACTCTGCACATACACACATGCTACAGTACATAGTACACTTTCACATAGGGCAAATTACAAATACTGCACACTAGCCTCTCATACATACTACATACACACTCACAAATACTACATACTACACATATTCTACACAAACTAAACACATGCCACACACACATCTACATATTGCACAACCACACATAATTCATGCACACAATGCACAGTCTAGACAGTCAGAAACGCCCATGAATAGCATGAAATAATGATGAAATAAGTGAGAGGTCAGCTCTGTAGGTCAGATGCAGAGTTAGTACGCTTCTTCTCCTCCTCTGACCATGGACACACATGCGTTACGCTCTTTAAATCCCAGCAGCCAGTGTGTGTTGCTAGGAAACCTCACTTTGGCACTTTTCCAGGAAAACAAATGCAGCAATTCTCTTTCAAACCCAGTTGATTTAGAAGCTATTTTCTGAGTTATTGCTGTTCGGCTGAAGTTACAGCCCCTTATTAAAAATAAAGCACGACATGCTGTTTTCCAATAATCGTGTTCTCTCAGGCTCTGAGTAATCACAATATAGCAAAAGGGTGTTGAAATCATTTTAACTCAGAAATTCAAAATTAATTACAAAGAAACACCATGCAACACAATGAATTAAATATGACATTTTGGAAGTAGAACATTTGGGTACATCAATAATCTTTGAAAAAATCTTTTTACAGTTCATTTTGTAGTATCTTGTTGCTTAATTATAGTTTTGTGATGATGATGATGATATATTTAATATTTATATGAATATAGTTAATACTTATATATATAATATTTGTTGATTTCCCATTGAATATGAACACTATTATTTTAAAAACGTAGACAAAAATGTCTGGAAAAAAATGGATTTGGAGTTATTTTTATCAAGTATCATATTAGTTATAAGCTAAACTATATGCAAAATTAGACATTAAAAAAAAGTTATTATTATTTCAAGTGTTTTATTATTGTTTTAGTATTATTGTTTGTTGTTTATATTAATTTATGAGTTCACAAAATGTGTATTAATATCATTAATAATAATAATATCAATAATGAATAAATATAAATATTTGACAGATTTTCTAAATGTTACAGATTTTTGTAATTGTTTTTTTATTTTGAATATGCACAATATAGTACATCATCTAGTATCTTATGTCTTTATTCCCAGAAATTGTTACAGTTCTTACATTTTCAAAAATGTTTACATTTGATTTTACCTTTTATTTATATAATATTTAATGCACAACAAATTTCAGAGTTAACTCTGTTCAGTACAATAACTTTGTAAACCTTATTAATTATGAAAACACAGGGGCAGATTTAGTGATTTGGGGCTCTAAGCAATTCCATCCATGGGGCCCAATAGTCCTAATGTGCACCCTTTGTATTTATTTATTTATTTATTTTTATTATATTACTCAATTTAAAAAATAAAATAAAATAAAACTCATTTTTAAAACTAAATCTTCATCTGATTTGATTGCTGGACTGTTCCATAATTGGGGTGTGGGACAAATTTACACGGATGGAAAAACTGCATTAAAATTGTATTTGTTAGAGACTCACCATACAAAATAGGACAGAAATCTATGTTATATACAGGTATAATGTATAGTTCTAGGTATTTATTGGGGGGCCCCAAATTTCCTGGGGCCTTAAACAGCTGCTTTACCTAGCTTATCGGTTAAATCCACCCCTGTGAAAGGAGGCCAGTTCCAATGGTGCAAAGAGTTTTGAAAAATCATACTCAAGTAAAAGTACCATTACTTGGGTAAAAATGTAGTGCAAGTAGAGTAAAAGTACTGTATCCATTGTAAATATTACTCAAAGTATGAGTACAAAGTAGCCCTTTTAAGAGTACTCAAGAGCAGTGAGTATTGCAATGTGAAGGTTGATGCACACTCCTGCATGATAAAATTCTGTAGGGAATTTAGTGATTGTTTAAGGCCAAGATTGATTTCAGTCCTCAGACATCTTCATCTTCATCATCATTTAAGTTGTCTCTTTATAAAGTCTCTAAATAGTCTTTGCATGTAATGATTTTGCGTCTTCTTGGACACTTTTAATGCTTCACACTGTACATGTTTGCTGCATTTATAAAGCGCACATCTTGAGGTTGTTCTGTATGATGAGATTTTTCTATGAGCAATTTGATTGGATGGGAATCACAGGACTAAGTCAATGAAATATAAAAAATATAAGTAAAAAAATAAAGTAGTAACTGCAGGTTGAAGGAAATAGTGGAGTAAAATTACCGATACAGCACAAAAAATGTACTCAAGTGAAAGTAATAGTACACATTTTTAAAAACTACTTAGTAAAGTACAATTCCTGAGAAAAACTATGGAAATTTGAGTATTTGTTATTTGTTACTTTACACCACTGGTCAGTTCACTATGTATCTGGATATGATTGAATATAATGTGAATCTCTCCTGTGTTTAGTGTGCAGCTCTGAGCCTCAAAATGTTCAGGCGGACTCTCAGAACTTCACCGGCATCGTAGTGACATGGGAAAGACCTCGTGCCGTCTATGACACCGTAATTGAGCGCTACTCCGTCACCTATCAAAGACTACAGGGACAAAACCCACCCAAACAGCAGTATCTGACAGACGGAGACCAGGATGTGGTGAGAAACTACTGTAGAGCATCTGCATAGTGTTGAGTAAAGCAAGGATATCAGTCAGCGTTGTTATATGATAGTCGTTAGCTCAAGGTTAAACTATTCCTGATGGCTGAAAACAGGTGTTATGGTGTAATGTTGTCTTATGTCTGTTTCCAGGGGGCCATTATTCACAATTTGCTGGCAAACAGTAGCTATGTTGTCCAGGTGGTGGCGCTGTGCATGAATGGCTTGACTGGGAAAATGAGCGACCAGGTCATTGTGGACATGCCTTTCGAAGACCCTGGTAATGCTGGAAAAGTTCTCAGGAAAAAAATTACAAGAAAAGTCTAGGTTAAATTTCATACCCTAATCAAAATTTAAAAAGAATATCGATAGGTTATTTGTAATTTTAATTAATTCATCCTTTTGCAGGATTGTTAAAGGCCTATACCAATAAAAATACTTATTCAAACTATTAACAATACTCAAATGAACAACAAAAAACAACAACAATAGCCAAAAAACCTAGTGTTCACAATGTAAAAGTTAGATTAAATAGTACTTGTTTGTGTGCGTGTTTTTGTTAAATTTGTTAATTGTAGACATCATTAGGTCGTGGTAAATGGGACAGCAGTACGCTGGAAGAAAGGGAGTGGGCCAGACATAATTTTTGACCACTTCATACATATTTGTTGGAAAAAACCACTACTTGGAACGAATTTCATTTGGTTTAATTTGATCTTAATTTGAATGCATTCTTTGTTTGTTAATTATCTACTAAATAAAGAAGAAGAACAAATAACATTCAAAACAGTCTGCTACCATGCTTCAGTGGCCAGATCCAAAGGCCAGAGCAAGCATTTTGAAGAATTTTAAGCCTATTTTCATTACATTTCAGCAGTTTCTATAATACAAACATAAAGCAATATGTATTTATCATTTAGTAATTCGTTTTTAAAAGCACATTTATTCAACTATTTTTACAAATATTTGTCAAATATTCTTCATGGTAATTTGTGTTGTACTGATTGCTTTGATTGAGCATTTTGTTGTTATTTTTTAAGTTAAACCAGTTAAAAAGTTTAGTACAGTTAGACACCTTTACAATAACCCAAATTAGAGGGGGAATTATTTATATAGATTATGCATGAGTTTACCTTTTATAATAAATGCTATTTAAAGCACATTTCTGAAGTATTATATATTTAAATAAACTATGCTTAATTGCCAGAAAAAAGTATTCATTTTTGCTAAATTTATTTTATGCAAAGTATGACAAACATAAACCTTTTTAGAGAAACATATAACTCAGCTACAGTATTTGTGTTATTCATTCATTATTATATAGTTTTTTGGTAACACTTTAAGTAGTAATTGTTACTATTGAGTAGTGACTTATTACCTAGTAGCTTATTAACCTGCCTATTGGCTGTTTAGTGGTACTTATAAAGTATGATATTATTCTACATCCCTAATCTCAATATCTAAACCCAACTTCTATCGCACTAACTATTAATAAGCAGCAAAGTAGTAGCAGGGCTCACAAAATCTGATAGCCCGACGTCCCAGGGCTATTGTTTCTTCTATGTAGATAGCCCACCAGACACGATGTAGATAGATTTTGGTAGCCCGGCTGAAAACAATAATAGCCCCAGGACTTCGGGCTACCAGGTTTTGCGAGCCCTGAGTAGTTTAATGAGAAAAAGTTAATGATTTGTCTTAGTTAATAATTTGTTGAAACTGAGAATTGTGCCTTAAAATAAAGTATGACCAGTTTTTTCTTTTTTCTCTGACCCTTCAGTAAATGAACCTGATCCTTATGGTGATTTAGCAGAATCAGAGGAATATAATGAGGTAATTTTTTTTCTGAATATGAAGTTGAAGTCTGAATTATTAGCCATCCTGTATATTTTTCTTTTATCTTTGCCATGATGTCAGTACATAATATTTGACTAGATATTTTTCAAGATACTAGTATTCAGCTTAAAGTGACATTTAAAGGCTTAACTAGGTTAATTAGACAAGTTATGGTAATTAGGCAAGTCATTGTATAACAGTGGTTTGTTCTGTAGACAATCAAAAAATAATACTTCTTAAGGGGGCTAATAATATTGACCTTAAAATGGTTTTTAAAACTGCTTTTATTCTAGCTGAAACAAAACAAATAAGACTTTTTCCAGAAGAAAAAATATTATAGGAAATACTGTGAAAAATTCCCTGCTCTGTTAAACATCATTTGAAAATATAAAAAAAAAAGGCTAATAATTTTGACTTCAACTATAAATCATAAAAGCATCCATAAATGGTTGTGTTTTCATGATTAAAAAATTTCATATCTTATTCAGGAACATACATCTCCACCTTCTTCAAAGCCTCCGCCAGGCCGATTTCTCATCCGTGACTCTGGGAGCTCCATCTCCATCACCACAGCGACGGACCAGCCGGGTTTCCTCTTCCCCGTCTCCAGAACAACCCCGATCACAGTCCGGCGGAAAATAACAGAGGAGTCTTCGCTTTCACAGCCGCCCGATCAAAACAAAAGCAGAAAAAATGAAACCAAACGTCCAGCAAACAGACTCCTTCCAGACGACAGCGGACACTTTCCTCACAGCAACATAGTGGTCACAGACATCTATTATGAGGACGTCCTGAACTCCAGCACCACAAACATCACTCCAACAATAAATAATAACCTCCTCATTGACCAAAATACAGACAAAACGTCCACTTCTGCCCCAAAACAACCAGCAAATGAGTCTTCAACAGCTAATGCCACTACTGGATCCTCGCTTTCAGCATCCATGAAGACCATTTCTCAGACCACCCAGCCGCTGTTTAATGGTAAGAAAGTGTTGTTCAGGATGTTTTCTTACTCTACGTATTT
Organism: Danio jaintianensis; assembly: GCA_903798115.1. NCBI lineage: Eukaryota > Metazoa > Chordata > Actinopteri > Cypriniformes > Danionidae > Danio > Danio jaintianensis. The sequence continues at coordinate 15,224,731 of CAIGQV010019029.1, read as the reverse complement.
CTCTAAATGCTCACTTTCTTTGTAGGAATATGATGGAAAATTAATAACTAGCGGTTAAGCAAGCAGTAGTGTCTATAGTTTGGTGATTGCATCATTATAGAGCAGTCTTTCCCCATCGTTTTCATCTTCATAAATACTCAGTTAAATAATATATTTTTAAATGACTTATTAAATTAAATGATACTATTCATAACACATGCAAATTTTAGCATGCAAAAAAAAAAGCAATATGTATAGCAAATAGAAATACTTTGAAATAGTATATTTAATGCAGTGTTTATTGACAATAGCATCCACTAGTGCTTGACTAGTTCGGAATTTATAAAAGCAATACATTTTAAGGTTATATATATATATATATATATATATATATATAATGTATATACACACACACTAACACACATACACACACATGTATGTATTTTTGAAAGTGATTGGCTTCCATACATTAGTGGTTCTTAATGGTAATTAAAATTAAATTAAAGTTGATTATAGTTCAATTTGCTTAATCTTCTCTGAGACCCTAGCAGTGAATTTATTTCAAAATGAAACCCAAATTAGGCACTACACAATTACATGCTGAAAGAGGATCAAAAGGTATCAAATATCATGCACAAGAGAATACAATGCCATTTGTAAAAACGTCTAGGTAACTTAGCTTAATGAAGCAAAATCATGACCTGTTTCTAAACCTGCAACTCCTGGCCAGGAATCACTGTCAAAACACTTCCAGATAGACTCTCAAGATGATGGTGCTGCAGTGAAATAACACTATGATTGCTACAATGTTCTTGAAAAGCTTTGCTCTCAGCGTTTATCATCAAACACCCGCCAGACTCTTTCTTCTCGGCTGATTGGCTCAATCTTGAGTTCGTGGTGGTGGTTTCTTTCCTGCTCTTGTGCGCTCAGCCATCTTTCTCTTGCTCATGGTGATGGCGCTCACTAGACAGTGGCTTTAGGTATTGCGAGATGGTTTTCCTTTGAAGTGCTTCTTTCTTTCTTCAAAATTTGAAGTCTTTATAGGACAGTTCAGCCAAAAATGAAAATTCTGTCATGTTTTACTCCTCTTCCACTTGATCCAAACCTGACTTTCTTTCCTTTGTTGAACACAAAAGAAGATATTTTAGCTTTGATTTCCATAGTATTTTTTCCTACTGAGCAATTCCAGCGTTGTGGATGTGACATTTGCAGTAAAACCTTAAAACATAAATACACAGAGAAAGTTTATGTTAACAGTATATTGATACATCAGTTTATATTTTTCATAACAACTAAACAACAGAGTTAAGGGATCATAAAATATCAATCTGTAAACATTTTTTTATATTTTAAATGAGGAAAATAAACATGCGTTATGGATGTGACCAAAAAAAGTATGCAAGTTTGCAGTATACAACACATTTTGTAGCCTACACAAAAACCTAGTTGGGTTTTGCTATTTTGGTGAATACTTGCATGGCTTACATTTGCGTGGAGTTGCTCTACTTAAGATTTCAAAATGTTAAAGATTTCCAGAGTGTCTTCTTTTGTGTTCAACATAAAGACGAGAAAGACTTAAAAGAGTGAATGTATTTTCATTTTTGTGTGAACTGCCCCTTTATCTCTCCAGACGTGTTTGTTACAGCCACATCATTTAATAATGAAAGAGTATTGATGGCTAGTGATGCCACCAGCCTCTATGAATCCTCCTCTCGCTCCCCGACTATCATTTTGGAGGAGGGATCTGCTCATTTCCCTCCTTCAGACGGACAGGGAGAGTTCAGCGGCTTTGGATCTGCAATCTTCCTGGAGGAGCTGGACCGGGAATGGGAGCTGGAGCAAACCCGCACGGCTCCTAAAAATGCTGATCTGAGTAAAACCGAAGAGGAAAACCATGAAGGACTGTCCTCTACTTTCTTCTTTGAGAGCGAGCGTGAAGCTTCCACCACAGACAAGCCACAAAACCAGGATTTTGTGTCATGGGTGACCTGGTCAGTCGAATCTGACTCTGGATCAGGTCAAGGCGGGTCAGTGATCTCTCAAACTGATGATATTCCCATTCAGCTCATAATTCCTGAACTCAATATCCAAGAGGAAAACCAGAATGCAGGTAAAACTTGTGCATAACGTCAGAGCATTTTCCTTTTCACACTAATGATATTTGCAGGGACTTATTATTGAAGACTAAAGGATTATTTTCATGTAGTTCTTTGCACAACACCAAATTAATACCACAAAATAACTTAAGATCACCATGAATTGAAAGGAAATTGCAATAATTTACAATTAGGGTAAGGTAGGGGTTATTTGTGGATTACATTTTTGAGCAGGAATGATGTTTCATGATCAACAATATATAATAACTCAGGAACATGTCTAACTCGGCAAAATTAGGGCATGCTTTCCCATTATTTGTTTCTGATAGAGATCTTACAAAAAGGATTTAATTAAAGTCAAGTAGAAATGAGGCGAATCCTGACCTGATTACTTCATTTTGTATTTGGAGTTGGACGTATTCTGATGTATATCCAGTTAAAACGGTCCTGAAATGAGAAAATATTTTAGGGCGCTGCATGATTTTGTCCTTTGGGAACAGATTGGATGGTTGGAAGATGAGTGTTGCCCTGATAGCCATTCAGAAAGGCATTATATGTGACCAGAAGTGAGGGAAAGTCATTTTGAGTGGCGAGAGAATGTTATGGTATTTGATTTAATTATTCTGAGGTCAAATTAATGATTTTTGTTATTATCATTATTATTATTATTATTATTATTATTATTATTATTATTATTATTATTATTATTAACAAAGCATACAGACTGAAATTAAATTCAATTCGTCTTTATTTCTATAGTGTTTTTTTACAATGTAAATTGTGTCAAAGCAGCTTAACATAGAAGTTCTAGTAAATTGAAACTGAAATTGTGTCAGTCCAGTTTTCAAATAAATAAAGAGATAAGAAATAACAGAAATAACAATATAATGACATATATCAATTCAACTGGCCCCAACCCCCCTCTTCTGTGGTCTCTTTAAACTGGGGTATCCAATGAATAGATGTTAACAAAAAAACAAGGGCAAATTAATGTTAATTAAGTAATGAAGTGCACAAATACATAGTTTATAACAAGCATTACCATATATACATATAATAAAAGGAAGAATACAATTTGATTTAATTCCGACAACATTTGTCTCACCTGTTTATCTCCATATGGACAACTTTTCTGGCATAATCAGTTTGCTCTCACATTGTACGGTGTTGTACTTGTGATCCAGAGTACTTGGGTTTGAGTCTGACGAAACATGGGTCCACAAAAGAGATAAAAGCAATGCAAAATCAAGGTAAAACTACATGGTCGTGGTGTACTTTAATCCTGAGTTTGCTCTTGAAAACACCATTGGTCGGGTTTAGGTCAGAAGTTTGCTGGTTGATCTGTACAACAATCTTGCTTTTTCCTGGAGAAGAAGGACTTGTATCTGAAACGTACATAAAAACGTACCCTAAGTAATGTATTTCAGATTCGCAAAAATGTAGACAGCGCCTTCTAGTGGATTCGTCATCTGAAACGTGCAACGAAATGTAACTGGAGAAACTTATTTTATGTTTTGCAAAAATGTAGGCTAAGGCACATATTTCCAATTAGCCTGGGTTGAAAATTAGGTTCATTAAAACTAGATTTCACTTCTCAACCCTAAATTGTACTAAAATGCAATATCTTTTTAACTTCCACTCTAGTTTCTTTGGTTAAATTGTGTTCCTGACACCACTCTGTAAGCAAATTTGGAGTTTTGAATGATAACCTTTGCACCAAAGTTAAACCAAACAGTGAGAGGGGTCTGGATGCAGACCTGGTGCATTTACAATCTGAACTGCATGCAATGCTTTTAATGTGCACACCTAACCACACCCCTAACCCTACCCCTCACAGTGACATCACTAGCTCCATTGAGTGCATTGTGTCTGACATTGTAAGTCTAAAACTTGCAGTCTCAGCTTGCGTATAAAAGGCTGCATGCAGATCTTATTGCAAACAATTGCAATGCCAGTTAAAGTGATATTTGGTAGTAAATAAAGTACAGAAGATACTTTTTGACAATGTGTTCCCCAGTGAAATGTCTGAAGGTGTAGCAGCTGGATTATTTGACTTCATGTAAGCATATATTCAACAGTTTATGTAGCTGATTGAATATAGCATCTGTTACAGTATGTGATATTATGTTTAATGATGAGATTGTGTCGAAGACTTGACTGTGTGTCCCTCAACAGAAGCGAGTAACAGCAGTCCAGAGTCTCGTGTCGGGATGGTTGGAGGGACAGAGACAGAGAAGAGAGCTGTTGTTCCTCTGGCTGTAGTTTCCACACTCACTGTGCTGTGTTTGGTGGTGCTGGTCGGCATCCTCATCTACTGGAGGTAAATGATCATCAAACACACATCAGATAGTGAATATTTGCTGGAGTTTGTGCCACATTTGTCTGTGTTGGACTAAGGAAAACATGCTTTCTTTTGCACTGTGACATAATTTTACAGAATTATTTGTATTTTTTATTTACATTGATTTTGTTGCATTTTATTAATTTTTACTGTAATGAAGCACAGTGTTTTCTGCAATATTTGCATCTGTATCTTACAGGAGATGCTTTCAGACGGCACACTTTTATGTAGAGGACACCAATTCAGCCCGAGCCATTTCAGCTCCATCAACTCCTCTTCTACTGCCTACAGGTAACAAAAATATTCATTCGTTTGTTCATTTCATTCATTCATTCATTCATTCATTCAATTATTCATTTACTTATTTATTTATTTGGTGCGTTAGTTAGTTAGTTAGTTAGTTAGTTAGTTAGTTAGTTAGTTAGTTAGTTAGTTAGTTAGTTAGTTGAATAGTTCGTTTATTTAATTCATTTATATTAAAATAAAAAATTATACATTTTATATTATTATCATTTTATTTTAATAAACATTTTAGATACTAATTTATGTAATTAAGTAATATATTTAAATAAATACATATATTCTATGTAAAATTGTTAAATTGGTTTACCTGCTTTTATTTTGAATTAATAAATAGTAAATAAATAATAATAAATAAATATTATGGAATGCTTCCACACTAGCTAGTTTTAAGAAGATATTAAAACTCACCTTTTTAAGACTGCATTTTTTAAATAAATGTTTATATTTTATATTTTTTTCAATGTTGTATTTTATTGCATGTTTGATTTCCTCTGTTGTTGTAGTGCTTTTGGTTTTAGAAAAGCGCATTATAATAAAATGTATTATTATTATTGTTATTTTTATATTTAAAATAATTATATATTCTTTATTCAAAAATAAATGAACGAAATTAAACAATCAAACAAGATAACTTGCATATTTTCCATCAATATTTGAATTCATAAATATAATTATTTAGATATAAAAATGTCCTCTTTTTGGTTTTCAGAGGACAACGAAGCTCTCCCTGTTAAGGATTTTGTGAAACATGTTGGTGACCTCCATGCAAATCACAAATTCTCAAAAGAATTTGAGGTACTTGTGATTGCAATCACTTTATCTGCAGTTTTTCAAATGCATAGCCTTAAACACAGCACCTTTATTATGTAATATAAACATACCAAACAGTGCATTGATGACATAAATTTGTGAATGTTTTTGGAGCATATGTGAGGGGCAGCATGTAAAGCTTGACCTACAGGCGTCTGTGCAAGAAAACACTGCATGAACAGCACACAGAAACAGCCCTGTCTAAACCCGTCTGGAGCATGAAAACACATGTAAACGTGCCTCATGTTCCTGCACTGGCGCCTCTCTGTTTGTCCAGACTTTCATTGTGCTTTTCTGCATTCTCACCCCTCCCTTATTAGATCTTGAAAGAGTCTTACGAGGTAAGACGGATCTCCCTTTTGTTACTTGTTCTTTTTGCATTGTTTTGATGTGTCGGTGTTGCTCTGTGCATGCTTAGTGTGCATGATGAAATGAAATAAGCTTGATCAGTGACAGATTTAAATATTTTATTTTATTTTAGGAGATTCAGGGCTGTACTGCAGACATCGGCATTACAACAGACAGCTCCAACCATCCGGATAATAAGAGCAAGAACAGATACATTAACATCCTGGCCTGTATGAGCTCTCTATATCAGCATAATAAGATGTTCTTATGCATTTAGAAATGTTTAAAAAAATGTTTTGGTGCTTTCAGATGATCACAGTCGAGTTAAACTCTCTCAGAACTCTGACAAAGATGGAAAGACAGGGGACTACATTAATGCTAACTATGTGGATGTAAGTCTATACTGCATTTTACATTGAGTTTTATTCATTCATTCATTCATTTCCTTCGGTTTAGTCCCTTATTTATGAAGGGTCGCCACAGCGGAATGAACCGCCAACTGTTCCGGCATATGTTTTTATGCAGCAGATGCCTTTCCAGCCGCAACCCAGTACTGGGAAACACCCATATACTCTCACATTCACACACACACTTACACACTACGGCCAATTTAGCTTACCCAATTCCCCTGTAGCGCATGTCTTTTTGACTGTAGGGGAAACCGGAGCACCCGGAGGAAACCCATGCAAACCGGGACTCACACCAACGACTTTCTTGCTGTGAGGCAAGAACCACTGACCACTGAGCAACCCACATTGAGTTTTATATATTTTTAAATGCTGTAATGTTCTAAAATAATACTTCTTTGCAGTATTTTCACTTCACTATTTGTATTTTCACTTTACACACTTCAAGTTTGCCATTCCCTAAATGTTTTTGAAAGGTCTCTCTTGATCACCAAGACTGTGCAATATTGTGAAATAGTATGAACATTTAAAAAATATATATACATTTTTTTTATTTTATTACATTTTATATTTGTTCCTATGATGTAAAACTGAATCTTCAGCATCATTACTCCAGTGTCTCATGATCCTCAAAAATCAGTCTAATATATGCTATATAAGTTATAGCTATAGTTATGCTATATAATATAAGTTAAAAGAGTTCTTATTTTTGTGGAAACCATTTAAATATGGATTTTAATCTGTCATCTGGACTTTTGATGGACAGAAACTTTAAAAAAACAGTTAATTTAAAAATTAAATGTATTGTAACAATTGTCTTTACCACCTTTGAGCGAATCATGTATTTAATTACTTTCGAACTATAGCATACATGGTGAAATTTTATAAAATGTATTATGAATATAAATATCACATGCCAAAATGACATTAGAGTTTTTAAAATTTAACATAATATTTATTCAATATGGGCATCAGAGTGGCGCAGTGGGTAGCACGATCGCCTCAAAGCTGGTTCGAGCCTCGGCTGGGTCAGTTGACATTTCTGTGTGGAGTTTGCATATTCTCCCTGTGTTCGCGTGGGTTTCCTCCGGGTGCTCCGGTTTGGCCGTAGTGTATGAGTGTGAATGAGTGTGTATGGATGTTTGCCAGTGATGGGTTGCAGCTGGAAGGGCATCCGCTGTGTAAAAGATATGCTGGATAAGTTGGCGGTTCATTCCGCTGTGGCGACCCCTGATTAATAAAGGGAATAAGCCGAAAAGAAAATGAATGAATGAATTTACTCAATATCATGCACACACAGAAAAAACATAAGTACAAGAAAACATTTACTTTGAGCTGCCTCAATAAAATAAATAGTCAATATAATGATGATGGTCTGTTTGTGTATGATTCTCTCTAGGGCTTCAACCAGCCGAAAGCATATATAGCAGCCCAGGGTCCACTGAAGGGCAGTCTGGGGGACTTCTGGAGGATGATCTGGGAGCAGAACGTGGGTGTGATTGTCATGATCACTAACCTGGTGGAGAAGGGCCGGGTAAGGCTTTAAATCATTCAATAGTTTTGAGTAATTTTAATTAATAAGGGCTACATTCTTAAAAACAAAACTGCTAAATGTTTTTATACCATAGAATCATTTTCTTTTCTCAAAAACCCTTTCATTGAACAGTTTTTAAAATAACCTGTTTCATAAGAGTGCTGGGAATTTAAATGTTTGTGGATGTTCAAATTTCTTGAAACCAATAAAGTCAATAAAAAGCCTTCGATTTTTAGAAATAAAGTTTGTCTCTTTGGCACTGGTGGTTCTATGTAAATCCTTTGACATCCATGCACTCTTAAATGAAGGTTTCAAAAGTAATTTTCTTTGCAATAATGCAATAGAAAAAACATTTTGGTTTCTCAAAATAACTTTTTTTTTAAAAACGTACACTAAAAAAAGGATTTTTGCTGCTTGTTCAAACTACGTATTTAAAGTGAGCTGAAACATCCTAATTCTTGAGATTTTTTGGGGACAACTTAATTGTTTTATGTTCAATCCACTTAAATTGTTAAGGTAACTTAATCTGTTTGTGTTGGGACAACATGAATGAATTGTATAGAACCCTGCATTTTTACAGTGTTCTTAACAGAGTCCATTTCTTCTTTGATTTAATAATCTAAAGAACCCAAAAGGACGTTTTTCCTAGTTTCCATTTAAGAATTTTATTACGAATTTAAGTATTCATAATATAATGTCAAGTTGAGCTTTATTGTCATTCCGCTACATGTGTGGACATATAGAGGAACGAAATTTCGTGTCTCGCAGGACAACGGTGCTACATAAATTAATCATAAATACAAACACAACACTGGACATAAGAGCTATTTTAAAAACCTATGCATAACTAGCATACACTATAAGATACTTAACTATACACATAAGACAGGCTATACAAGTACAGTAAAGAAAGTTTTTCTTAGTTTAAAGAAAGTTTTTAGAATATAAATAGCAATAAATAGCTTTTAACCTAGTTTGAAGAAAGTTTTCATAATATAAAGAATTTCTAAGAACTTTTTTCCTAGTTTGAAGAATGTTTTCAGAGTGTAATTGACACTAAAGAACGTTTTTCTAAACTTTTTTCCTAGTTTGAATAAAGTTTTTTATAATATAAAGAATTTTAAATAACTTTTTTCTAGTTTGAAGAACGTTTTTATAATATAAATACCACTAAAAAGCGTTTTCACTACATTTAGTTTTAAAAGAGTCTATAGAGGTTCTTAACAGATCATCATCAATTCTAGTTGAAGAAGAACCTTAATTTTTAAGAGACTTTTTAACATTATTTGGTCTAAAACAACAATAAAACGTTCTGCTGTGATTATTAACAATATGTACAGTTGAAGTTGAAGAAGATTTGCCCTCCTGTGAATTTTTTATTATTTTTTTTTTTACTTAAAAAAAAAAAATCAAATATTTCCCAAATTATGTTTAACAGAGCAAGGAAATTTTCACAGTATTTCCTATAATATTTTTTCTTCTGGAGAAAGTCTTATTTGTTTTATTTCGGCTAGAATAAAAGCAGGTTTTAATTTTTTTTTAAACCATTTTAAGGTCAATATTATTAACCCCCTTAAGCAATATTTGTTTTCGATTGTCTACAGATCAAACCATCATTATACAATGGCTTGTCTAAATAATTAACCTAATTAACCTGGTTAAGCCTTTAAATGTCACTTTAAGCTGAATACTAGTATCTTGAAAAATATCTAGTCAAATATTATGTGCTGTCATCATGGCAGAGATAAAAGAAATCAGTTATTAGAAATGAGTTATTAAAAGTATTATGTTTAGAAATGTGTTGAAAAAATCTTCTTTCCGTTTAAGAGAAATTGGGGAAAGAATACACAGGAGGGCTAATAATTCTGACTTCAACTGTACATGGCCTGTATGTGTCAAACAGAGGAAATGTGACCAGTACTGGCCTCTGGAGAATCAGGAAGACTATGGCTGTTTTCTGGTCACGCTGAAGAGCAGCAGAACTCTGGCCTACTACACACTGAGGACTTTCACACTGAGGAACGTACAGGTCAAGAAGGTCAGAAACTACACCAGCAGAAAGCATTGAGGGGAAGAGTGTCCGTTTTTAACATTTGTCTGACATGTTTCCTCCATCAGGGCTCTCAGAAGGGCCGCAGTCAGGAGAGGACGGTGCTTCACTTTCATTACACTCAGTGGCCTGACATGGGTGTCCCAGAATACACACTGCCCCTGCTGTCTTTCATCAGGACGTCCTCACAGGCCAGAACGGCTGAGATGGGGCCTGTGGTTGTGCACTGCAGGTACTAACCAGTTATATTTAACAAATTTTTGAGCTTGAATTGATTTGTTTGCAGAAATATTATCAGATGAGGAAAAAAAATGAGTGGATTTATGACAAAAATCTGATCTATTGAATATATTTTTGCTGTGTAATGTAATGTTTTTGCTTCCTGCTTCACTGCTGTTTTAGTTTTTTTATATAGTAGTTTTTTTCTACTATTGTATTTTTTTAGATTTTAATTTGATCAAATTGGTACAGAGCAGAAAAAACACATTTCTGGCATCAACACAAAAACTGCAAACTTTTTGGGGACTAGCTGAATTAATAAAGAATTGAAGCTGGATCAACAATGAGCTAAGTTGCACGGAAGGTTGTTTCCACCACAAAATGTTGGAAAGAATATTTAATAATTTTGACATTTTATCTCACAATTTGAGTTATAAATTCAGTGGGGAAAAAGGTTCTGAATTTTGAGTTGTAAACCAGGAATTGCAAGAAAAAGCATCCAAAAATCTCACAATTCGGATGTTTCTAATTAATTTGACATTTAAATTTAGAATTCTAAAAGGAAATATAGAATTGAGACTTAAATTTAGAATTTTAAAGGGTGGGAAAGTGTGACATTAAAATTCAGAATTAAATAGAAAAAAATGTAAAAGTCTGACTAAAAAGGTTTTTGTGACATTTAAATTTATAATTCTGAAAATAAATTTTGAATTACAATTTAGAATTCTGAGGGGAAAAAGAAGATTTGTGAAATTTAAATGGAGAATTTGGAGAATAAATTTAGAATAAAAATTTAATGAAGAATTCTGAGGGAAAAAACGTTGATTTGGGGGATATAAGTGAAGTTTTATAAATTAATTTCGAGAGGAGCACGTGATATGATTGATCGTGGCTGGTCTCTCATCCGTTATCAGCGATAATCCAATCAGATCGATCAATAATTAGACCAATTTCATCCTACTAGCCTTATCTTCGTTTTGGAAGAATCCCCCTTCCACCCCATCTCCTCCTTTTCCTCCTTTACCAGGGGGAGCTCTTGAGAGCTACACTACAGGTCAAAAGTTTGGGGTCAGTCTTTTTTTTTGTTCATTTATTTTATTAATTTTTTTATTCTGTTCGTCAAGGCAGCATTTATTGAATGTAAAAAAAAAATGTCTTATTGTGTGTAGTTTGAAATGAAATTATTACTCCAGTCATTATTGCTTTTATTACTATTACCATTAATAATAATATAAATAATAATAATAATGTTAATAATAACAATAATAATTAATATTACAGTGATTTCTGAAGGATCATGTGACTCTGAAGACTGGAGGAATGAAGCTGAAAATTATTGGAACATTAACATTTCACAATTTTCCAATTTTTACTGTATTTTTGATTAAATAAATGCAACCTTGGTGAGCAGGAGAAGCTTATTTTAAAACATTTAAAAATCCTACTGACCTCAAACTTTTGACCGGTAGTGTACCTGATCTCCTTTATGCTAAATGATAGGGCGGGAGCCTTGGGCTCAATTATCTCCGAGCACAGGGTTCTCTCACAGGATAGCACGCCAAACCTGCTAATAGCGTCAAGCAATATCTAAGTGTGAACTCTTGAAATATAAAATTCTGAGAATAAATTTTGAAATAAAATTTAATTAAGAATTCTGAGGGGAAAAAGGCAGAACTGTGATCTTTATATTTAAACGGCTGATATAGAATAAAAGCTTCCATAGATTTGAGCTGAATAATGACCAATGAACTGTCATTATTGATCTAAAACTAAATCTAAACTGAATAATGACACTTGTGTTTTTGAATGTGAATGTGTGCTCTGCAGTGCTGGTGTGGGACGAACAGGAACATACCTCGTGATCGACAGCATGTTGAAGCAGATAAAAGAGGAAAACACAGTGAACATCATGGGCTTCCTCAAACACATCCGCACCCAGAGGAACTACTTAGTGCAGACAGAGGTAAGCTGAGTAAAACTTGCACTGCAGCTCACGTTATGTCACAAACTACAGCATATCTCATATTTCTGCTATCAGGAGCAGTACGTCTTCATCCATGACGCTTTAGTGGAGGCCATCAGGAGTAAAGAGACTCTGGTTTCATCCAGTCTCATCCACACATACGTGTCTGATCTGCTCACACCAGGACCCGCAGGGAAAACCCCTCTGGAGAAACAGTTTAAGGTCAGACTGTTGGGTTTGTGTACTCTTTCTGTGCATTAATCATTATTATTACATAATTGTTGGTACCCTTCCATTGAAGAAAGAAAAACTGCAGTGGTCACATGACTTGAAACTGAAACGTCTGAAAATAAATGAATGAAAGTCAGATATGGCTTTCGAATTATGTTAATCCTGTTCGTCTCACACCAGCACTGCAGAGCACACGTTCACACTCATAAACACTCACTTTAAATCAAACCAAGCTCTAAAAACACAATTCAGAACAGTTTGCTTCATTAAAGATTTACTTTTAGTTCAATAACGCCAAAGTTCATTGGTCATTATTCAGCTCAGGTCTAAGTGAAACTGGTCTGGACCAAATTGAAGGGTATCAGCAATTTTGTTCATGTCTGTATTTCTGTAGTGAGAGATGAATGTATTTGCTGTTTCGTTCTTTAAGTTGGTCAGTCAGAGCTGTGCAAAACAGAGCGACTACACAACAGCTCTGAAGGAGAGCAATGCATCCAAAAACAGGACTGCTTGTCTGATGCCTGGTGAGTGGTGCAATATCAAATTAATTAATTTTTACGTTTTTATAAATATTTATGGTATTACAAATCATTTGACTTAGTTTAACTTTTTTAAGTAAATATAAGATTAAAAACTGATTGAGTAGCTTGATCGATTTTTTGTATATTACAAATATGTATCAATAAATAAATAAATAATATTAATATAAATAAAGGATAATATAAAAAATGAGTGTATGAAAATTTATAAATACATGTTTCTGTGTGGAGTTTGCATGTTCTCCCCGTGTTCAGGTTTCCCCCACAAGTCCAAACACATGTGCTATAGGTGAATTAAGTAAGCTAAATTGTCCGTAGTGTATGTGTGTAAATGAGTGTGTATGGATGTTTCCCAGTGATGGGTTGCAGCTGGAAGGGCATCCGCTGTGTAAAACATATGCTGGATAAGTTGGCGGTTCATTCCGCTGTGGCGACCCCAGATTAATAAAAGGACTAAGCTGAAAAGAAAATGAATGAATATATGGGATTGTCTACAGAACAAACCACTGTTGTCCAATGACTTGCCTAATTAACCCATCACCTACTTAACTTAATTGACCTAGTTAAGATTTTAAATTGTACTTTAAGTTGATAGTGTCTTGAAAAATATCTAGTAAAATATTATGTACTGTCATCATGGTAAAGACAGAAGAAAGTAATATACAATTATTTATATACATAGATTTTATAAATTATTTTTGTGTTTTTTTATACATTGTTTTTATATATTTTTATATAATTATATAACTTTTTGCATAGATGGGTTTATATATTTTATAAATATTTTATATTTTAATATATTTAATTTTTGAATTGTATTATATAGTTTTATATATACATATATATATATAATTTTTTTTTTGTTTCTGCTGAAATGTAAGTTATATTTTTATTTAGCAAAGCCAGGAAACCTTAAATTCCCATCCCCTAATCATGTCTAATCACCATATATCTAAGGTCTTTAATTGAGTGTGTTTATCGAGCTCCGTCATCAGTGATTTGATGCACGTGTGTGTGTGTGTGTGTGTGTGTGTGTGTGTGTGTGTGTTTCAGTGGAGAGATCGAGGGTCAGTCTGTCTGCAGCAGCTGGAGAATCATCAGACTACATCAATGCCTCTTATTTACTGGTAAACTCTCTGATTCTGAAGATCATGTTCAGTGTGTGTGTGATTTGAGGAGTGACTCAATGAGTCTGTTCATGTCACAGGGCTTTCATCAGAGCCGTGAGTTCATCATTACCCAGAATCCTCTGCCAAACACCACACATGACTTCTGGAGGATGATCTGGGACCACAACACTCAGATCATAGTTTCCCTGCCAGACACACACAACATGGTGAGTTTTACGAACAGACACACACACACACACACACACAAAGTTCCTGATGTACTGTAATGGAGGCATGCCGTTTCAGAGCAGAGAGGCGGAGTATGTTTATTGGCCCACTAAAGATAAACCAATCAGCTGTGAGACGTTCACTGTGAGCTTCAGAGGGGAAGACAGTCTGAATCTGTCCAATGAAGAGCCAGTGCCGGTGCAGCACTTCATCCTGGAGGCCCTGAAGGTCAACAACTACACACAACAACAACACACTCCAGTCATGCTTAAGTCAGATTTATAGACATATTATATACAGTCAAAAATGTTTAGCCGTCCTGTGGGTAATTATAAAAATTATATTTAAAAAAATACTTAATTGTTTTACGTTCAACCCACTTACATTTGTAAAAACGATGAAGTTAACTTAATTGATTTGTGTTGGGACAATTGTGTGGCATTTTTACAATGTATAACCATGGTGTAACTTGAATATTGCTGTATTTTTAGCATGTTTTTTGTGTTGTTGTATGTGACAGGATGATTATGTTCTGGAGGTCCATCAGTTCCAGACGCCCCGCTGGCCGGATCCTGACAGTCCCATCAGCAACTGCTTTGAGCTCATCAATATCATCAGAGAGGGGAGTTCACGGCGAGAGGGACCTGTCCTCATCCACGATGGGTACATTATTCACACAAACATTAACTAATGAAAGAGCTTCTTAAAGGGACAGTACACACACACTCAAGCAGTTTCAAAGGTTCACTCAAAAAATGACTTTTGCTGCTTGTTCAAACTACTTATTTATATTTATATCTAGTCAAATATTATGTACTGTCATCATGGCAAAGATAAAAGAAATCAGTTATTAGAAATTGTTATTAAAACTGTTATGTTTAGAAATCTGTTGAAAAAAACACTTTTCGTTAAACAGAAATTGGGGAAAAAATATTCAGGGGGCTAATAATTCTGACTTCAACTGTATGTGTGTGTGTGTGTAGGTGTGGAGGGTCGAGTGCTGGTTTATTTTGTGCTCTGGTGACTCTGGTTAATCAGCTGGATGAGGAGAACAGTGTGGACGTCTATCAGACCGCCAGAATGATCAACCTCATGAGGCCCGGCGTCTTCAATGATGTTGTAAGAGGAAGAAATATTTTATATCAACATTAACATATAAACATTTTTAGTGGAAGATTTTTTTTTCTTACAGAAAAGTCTAAGGTATTAAGTTATTTTAAATGAAAAATGTAACAAAATGTGATGGTTGGGTCAATATATATTTACATGAGAAGCAGAATTAAAGATGGATCAAATTAGAGGTTTTGTGTAAAAGAAAAACAACAGAAGAATCTTCCAAAATTGGGTTGAGATGTAAAACATGTCTTCCTTTTGATTTAAGTATTTTTTTCTGACCCACTGGCAAATTTTAAGCATAAACTTAAGGTATTAAGTCAGATTTGTTTTATTTTGAAACTTGTATCAATTTCCCAGTACTAGGTTGCAGCTGGAAGGAAATCCGCTGTGTAAAACATATGCTGGATAAGTTGGCGGTTCATTCTGCTGTGGCGACCCTTGATAAATAAAGGGACAAAAGCCGAAGGAAAATGAACGAATGAATGAACTTGTATCAAAATTAAGTGAATAATCTGACTATGTGTTTAGAAAAATACTTATAGTTTTTAATTAAGTATATTTTTTTGACCAACTGGCATTTATCTTTATAGATTTACACAAAAATACAAAGTATTAAGTCATTTTAAATATATATTGTTTTACCGAAATAGGATGGTTAGATCAAGAAATATTTGCATGAGTTTTGTGTAAAATAAAAACCCTTCCAAATGCAGTTGAAGTAACTTTTTTTCTGACCCACTGACCCCCTTCTCACCCCACCAATTTTTAAGCATAAACTTAAGGTTTTATGTCTTTTTTTCTCCTGAAAATTGCATCAAAATTAAGTGAAAATCTTTCCTAAGTGTTTAGAATAATAAAGCTTGTTTTCTTTTTACTTTTATTTTTATTAACAACTGGCATTTCTTTTTGCTCAAAGTAAATTGTTTGTTGCTTAAATCAAGAATGAATTTCTGTAGCGTAGTCAGGATACATTTAATTTATACAGAAATGAATTTTATTTCTCTTAACCCAATAGCCAATATTTTTCATGTTGATTTGTTTCTTTTATTATGGGAAAAAAACAAAACATCTTGAGTCCTTAGAGGCCATGCATTATTATATTTCTCTTTCTTGCTTTCTTGTGATCATGACTTAATTTTCTCGTGATTTCGACATTTCAAAAGTTGTTTTCTTATGATCATGATTTTTTTTGCTTTTATTTAATTATGTATTTATTAAAAGTTGAGAAATCAACTTTTGATATGTCGAGATCATGAGAAAAAAATTAAGTCGTAAACACAAGAAAGGAGCTTTTTGGTATGTCGAGATCACAAGAAAATTAAGAAGCCACCAGAAGCCACTCTCTCATGGCTAGAAGATTTGTTGTCTTTTCTATATATATATGTATGTGTGTGTGTATGTATATATATATGTGTATGTATGTATGTATGTATGTATATAAAAAATTGTGATCCTCTACTTAATTTTGTTAAGAATACACTGCAAATCTTTGCTGATTTATGTTTTCCCTCTCTTTAAAAATATATCTTTTTTTATTGGTATTTTGTTTATTTATTTTTTAACCCATGGTTTCTTTGTTTTGTTTTGTTTCATTATGTTATCATGCATATTTATTTATTTATTTCCCTACTTAGTTTTATTCTCCTCCTAAGGAGATGGGTGGGGTTTGGGGCTGTTTGAGGGTTTGGCCAGTTCATGCATTCCTTGTAGCTGTTGCACATGTATAAAAGAATTGTATTTTCAGCTTTCAACATTTGGAAATTAAAGCTAATTAAATGGAAAAGAAAAAAGAAAAGAAAATTAAGTCGTGATCACGAGAAAACAAGAGAGAAAAAATATATCAATGCATGGTCTCTTAGGACTTCCGTAATTTTGCTTCTCAAGTGCATAAACAGATCTTTGCACTAGAAAACAACAGAAAGATATGTGAATCCTAAAACCCTCTTCCTTCATGTGCAGGAACAGTATCAGTTCCTCTACAAAGCGATCTTGAGTCTGGTGAGCACACAGGAGGACGAGAGAGCACTTCAATACGCCGAAAACAATGGGACGGTCCCAGCAAACCCTTCAGAAAGCCTGGAGTCTTTGATGTAGAGGGAAAAACAGGACTGTGTGGTACAGGATATGCTGTCATTTGGTCTTTTATTGTGCCTTTTTGTTACCTTTGTACTTTAAAATGCTTTGATATAATATTATTATTGTTGTAACTAATGCCAAAATTTCTACTCTTTGGGGGAAAAACAGACACTGCTGTATCGCCGGTGGTTTTAGGTTTAGTTGGACATAACTGTTGAGGAAATATTTATACGTAGCAGGGCATAAGATTTCATACTGTATATCTATTTTGGGGGAAATCTTAGATACAAAAACATTGCTGAATGTAGCTTAGAACTGGAGAAAGGTGTGAATCTAATAAATATATATATAAAAAACACCGACAGACCAAAACACATTTATATGACTAGCGTTACTTTTTATTATTACTATGTTTGTTTTTATTATCGTAGCAATTGAATGTTTCAGGTTTTTTTTTATTGTAGACAATTGATTTTTTTTTATTAACTTAATTCATCTATTTCTCATACTAAATCAGCAGTCGATCTCTGCATCAGTTCATAACCAGCGTTCATTTTATTTTATTTTTTTCAAGTAATCTTTCCAAGTAATCTTTTTCTAAGCCTTTTATCCACCATTAACACGTACAAGTCATACTTGGACACAAGAAAGCAAGCAAGCACAATAAAAAGTGAACTAGGATAATAAAAAAGGAGTATAAAAATTAAATAAAAAAGGATTTGTTGTATGTTCTGAAGGCATTGAAGAGTGTTTGTCATTTTTTTTTAGCATTGCAGTTTCTTCCATTGCATACTGAATGTTTTAAGCCCTAATTTTATTGATATTGCAAAGATTGTATATGATGAATACTAAATATTGTAAATATAAATATACTCAATGTATTTTAGGTTATTGCCTAAAACACCCCTGTGCAACATAATGAAGGTTTTGTGCTCCAGGGTCACATATTTAGAAATCACAGCATCTTGAGAGGCTGTGGAGTTATATTTTTCAGTCTTGTATTCACATTATCATAATTGCTTTCTCTTTATATTAACATTCATTCATTCATTTAGCAGACACTTTTCTTCAAAGCGACTTACAAATGAGGATAAAAGAAGCGATCATCAGAGAGAAGTTAGTTTTGATTGTTTTAATCATTTTTCATCTGTTGTTTTCTTGTTGACAACTAAATGTCCTTGTCATTTCAAAAGCTGTTTTAATTATCTGTCTTGACTACCTTGTGATCAACTTTTTTTATATATTTATCTTGAGGTTTTTAATGTCAGAATCACTAGGTAAAAATGAAGCTGTAATGATTTCCTCAGTAGTAGGTGTACAGTTAAAGTCAGAATGATTTGCCCTCCTGTGAATGTTTGTTTCTTTCCCAAATGATGTTTAACAGAGCAAGAAATTTTTCACAGTATTTGCTATAATATGTTTTCTTCTGGAGGAAGTCTTATTTGTTTTATTTTGGCTAGAATTAAAGCAGTTTTTAATTTTTTATGAACCATTTTAAGGTCAATATTATTAGCCCCCTTTAGCAATATTTGTTTTGATTGTCTACAGAACAAACCACTGTTATACATTGACTTGCCTAATTAACCTAGTTAAGCCTTTTAAATGTCACTTTAAGCTGAATACTAGTATCTTGAAAAATATCAAGTCAAATATTATGTGCTGTCATCATGGCAAAGATAAAAGAAATCAGTTATTAGAAATGAGTTATTAAAACTATTATGATTAGAAATGTATTGAAACCGTTAAACATAAATTGGGGAAAAAATATACAGGAGGGCTAATAATTCTGACTTCAACTGTAATACTCAAGCAGTTTTAACTAAGAAACAACAAAAAAGGCATCACTTTAAATAGACAGAGTTGATTTATTACTGAATATAAACATAATCTACATGTATGTGAGTGAAGAGGACTTCAGATGGGCCATTTCCACTGGCTGGCTGGAGCTTCTTCAATGAGCGGCTCCCAGGCTTTCCATTCCACCATCTTTCTGGACAGCGAGAGCTCAGCTTCAGCCTGCAAACACAACACACACACACACACACACACACACACTGAGGTAACAGCACACACATTCATTACAAATGGACCCTTTTCACATTTCTGGGTTTTCTCAGCAGCAGAAGTCGTCATAGTTGGTCAACTTAGAGCGCAGTGAATGGGAGAGTACAACAAATCATTCTTTTACAATCATATTGGCTGAAATAATGAAAGAAACTCCACGATGGTGTTATCAAGACTTTCAGAAAAAGGAAATAATAGTGTGAGACTGATAACGGCAGCCAGAAGAGAGAGTAATGTCAGATTTACTGTCCTGCACACATAGACAATGCATTAGAAACACCTCGCATAAGCAGTAATTTGTTTTTTTGTAATTTGATGATATAATACATGCATAAATACAATTTTATATATATATATATAATCTAAATATTAAGAACTTTCGAGGATTTAATATGCTGATGATCATTAAATGTGTCATAACAGCTGCGAAAAGGGTCCATAAATGACAATAAAGTCCTTTCTGACCTGTGCAATGACCTCCTCGATCTGTCCAGCGTTGATTATCTTCTCCAGCTTTCCAACGTCTGGCTCCTTCATAAAACACAAGCAACGTTTATCAACAAACCGATACGATCTCCTGCTGATATAATAGTCTAACTCTGATTTTTTTATATGTGTGTGTAAATGTCTTACAGTTTTGACGTGGTTGAACCTCTCGTTGACCAGTTGTTCAGTGTATTTTCTGTAAGCGGCGTCCTGAGGAATCCTCTGCAGACATGACAGGATCTTCACGTACAGACTTCCCAGACGCTTTAGGAAAGACAACAATAATTGCATTACTGCTTGTCATATTTTGATGTTATGTCACTTTCTATTGTTATGAGCTACGAGGAAAAGCACAACATCACATGCTTTAATCTGAAAGACAGAATTAGATGAAAATCGGACAAAAACACAAAGGTATGGTGGTTTTTAATGAAAGAAAGGACTACAATCCCATGATGCATTGCGAATGACTCATGTTTTATTCACTAACATTAATTTAAAGAGTTTAGCTGTATGTATAGAAGCAAAATGTGTAAATATTCAAATATATAAGTAACTTGAGAGCATTTGTAGATCAGATCATTTGTGGTTGTGGATTTTTTCCTTAGAGGATCATGGGTAATGTAGTTTTTCTGCATGGATTACAGTATTGAACTTAAATGGGTTTGATTTAATGGTTAAATTAAAACAAACATATGGGTTTCAATTGATATTAACATTCTCAGGGCTCACAACAGCTCTTGTCTTTAAAGGTTTATCAGCTATTATTACAAAATATTTCCCCTATTGATAAAATGGATGTAGTTGTAGTTCTGGAAACCCGATTGTTTTGCTCTATAAACAAAGCACTTAAATAATAAGTGTATTATATATAACATATATAATATATTACACTTATATTTAATAAATGCAGTTGAACAGAAGGGTCATAAGAAATAAATATTAAGCGAAAATGCCTCACCTCGTGTGGGTTCTGGCTCACAGCGAGGCCAACCAAACCTGTGGTCTAAAAATCAAAATATTAATATCACAAACATCGTTTTTCTTAACAATTAGGTTTAATAAAAGCGTCAAAGACATATGCAGTCATTCGTTTTATAACATAGATGCATGCATATCCATTTAAGCTATTATATAATGACAAAATCCACAGTAGACATTAATGCACGCTTGCATGTTTTGCCAAAAACACATCTTGGTTTAATTTGACATTTACAGCTCCTGCAAGACGTTCAAACATACAACTAAGCAGTTGTATTACTATAATCTTACTGTAAGTTATAATGTGCAATAATTCAGATTTCAGCCATCACGATCATCCAAAACAAAGCTCGACTCACGCTTTTAAATACACACAAACGATAAAGAAAGCGTACAGAAAAGGTGAAGATATTCAAACGCCCTGCTGTTTAGATGCAAGACTCGTTTATAGTTCAATATCAGCTCTTTTTATTAATATATTTTCATGACCTCCGCACGTACCTTTTTGAGCAATCTAGCCATTTCTGCGACTGACGAACCCAACTTCCGTCGCAGGAGTGTGACGTACGCGGCACGGTAATATTTACATTTTTTCATATTTACTTCTCATAGATAGATAGATAGATAGATAGACAGACAGACAGACAGACAGATAGACAGACAGACAGACAGACAGACAGACAGACAGATAGATAGATAGATAGATAGATAGATAGACAGACAGATAGATCGATAGATAGATTGATAAACAGACATAGATAGATAGACAGACAGACAGACAGATAGATAGATAGATAGACAGATAAATAGATAGATAGATAGACAGACAGACAGACAGACAGACAGATAGATAGATAGACAGATAGATAGACAGACAGATAGATAGATAGATAGACAGACAGACAGAAAGACAGACAGACAGATAGACAGATAAATAGATAGATAGACAGACAGACAGACAGATAGATAGACAGATAAATAGATAGATAGATAGATAGATAGACAGACAGACAGACAGACAGACAGACAGATAGATAGATAGATAGATAGATAGATAGATAGATAGATAGATAGATAGATAGACAGACAGACAGACAGACAGACAGACAGACAGACAGACAGACAGACAGACAGACAGATAGATAGATAGATAGATAGATAGATAGATAGATAGATAGATAGATAGATAGATAGACTTTTATAAGTACATTTTGCATTAAATAAGAACATCATTAAATATAATTTGTTACTTTTTAGTCTTTTAACCACATCCTCTATATATAAATATAAAGCTAAATTTATTTATTGACTTATTATTAGTTTAATTCCACTTTAATTGAGTTCAATCACGTCCCTCTAAGATGTTCTTTAAAAAACAGAACAATATTGTGCGAATTCAATATCACAGCACAACAACACGAGTCACGGCTATTTTATTTTATCGTCAGCATTGTTTACACCAGCGATACACCAACAAATGTCACAGATGTAGAATAAACATGTGCTGTTAAATAGTGTAATTATGACATTAAGTCTCTTTATGTCGAGTAAAAATGGAAATGTAAGATTTAAACACTTATATATTGGTGTTTTATTATTCAAATAGGAATAGTGCAGCTCTCCACACGCTACACTTTTGTGTTTTAAATTATTTTGGCATTTTTATTTATTTATTTTGCACATGTATTGCCTTTTCAGTAATATAGATGTTTTGATCAT
>CAIGQV010019029.1:15158073-15171595 GCA_903798115.1 Danio jaintianensis | reverse complement strand
CAAACTGATTAGAAATAAATGTTGCGCCCTTCTGTGGTGATTTTTGTGAACGACAACTTTTGTTAACTGATTCCAAATAAACGTTGCGCCCTCCTGTGGTGATTTGTGTGAACTACGACTTTGCAAATAAATGTTGCGCCCTCCTGTGGAGATTTGTGTGAAATACAGCTTTGCAAACTGATTCCAAATAAATGTTGCGCCCTCCTGTGGTGATATTTGTGAAATACCCTTTTTGCAAACTGATTCCAAATAAATGTTGCGCCCTCCTGTGGTGATTGTTTTGAAAACTACAGCTTTGCAAACTGATTTTTACAAACTGCAATTGATAATATTATACTTAATTTAAAGCCCAACTCTCACTAAAACACCAGCACTGGACCAGTAGACAAACATGTTCTCTGAGGACAAGATTTTAACGAAGACGTGGGTTCAAATCACAGTTTATTGGTTACGTTACTTGTTTATTGTAAAATGACAGAAATGACATTTCAACTTGGGAAATGACTACACAGAGTTGGCACAAAACATTTCAGACATGCAGAGAAAAAAAATGTAAATTTCCCCCAGTGGACATTTTCCTAAAAGGTAGCTTTTGGTTACAACCAATTGACAGCTCAATCTTTTGATTGAAGAAAAGCTGGACATGTTTGAGTGTCTACAACTGTTAAAACAGACAGAATGGGCATAAATAATTAAAACACACCACATAAGGCTGACATCTGAACATTTCAGTGACTTAATTTTTATTGTGTAATATTTATTATCCATTTTCAGTCACATTAAACATTGTTAGCTATTTTCTTTGGGTGAATTTCCAGTATAATGGCATTATATATTAGATGGTTGTGGGGTTATATATTTTTTATTCAGTATAATATGAAATTAAATCCTTAAAGGGATAGTTTACCCAAAAGATCTGTCATCATTTACTCACTCTCCACTGGTTCAAAACCTTTTTGATTTTCTTTAAATATATTTCTTTTATTTATAAAAAATGTGGGGAAAAACAACAAGCCATTGACTTCCATAGTAATATTTGTTCCTACTATGGATGTCAAAAGCTGCTCTTTTTCAACATTTGTGAAGCTTTTACCTGTAAACAAACCTGAATTTCTTTTTTAAATAAGTAATAATGTATTATCCAGCAAGTCAGGTACATGTTGCTGCAACGTTCTTCTTCTAGGTGACTTCTTTGAAGACTTTTCCACCTTCCTGAGTTTTCCAAGTCAGTGAGAACGATCCGCTCATTTGTAGCTTCTTTTGCATCTGCGAGATTCAAATGAATGAAAATACAGAGAAACGATATTAAAATGAACACCTGGAAGACGACAGTGAAAGATCTCACCTCCTCTGTGATTTTACTCAAGGTTTTGGGGTCGTCTGGGTTGAATCGGGCATCAGTCTTCACTTTAATCCTCAACAGAACTTTAAAACTGAAAAGGTGTCCTGAGTCCTGAAAAGGGCTGATGCTTAAAGAACTGGAATCTACAGAGCAGCATAAAAGATGCAACATCCAATAAAGATCATTACAAAATAAATTATGTAAAATAACATCTCTTTTTATTAGCCCTCCTGTGACTTTTTCTTATTCTTTTTCAAATATTCCCCAAGTGCTATTAAACAGATAAAAGATTTTTTTCCGACACATTTTTAAACATAATTATTATAAAGGGATAGTTCATACCCAAAAAAGAAAATGTACTCACTATTTACTCAGCCTCAAGTGGTTATAAACCTTTGAGTTTCTTTCTTCAGAAAGCTGGAAAACTGCAATCATTGATTTCCAGAGTAGGAAAAATAAACACTATGGAAGTCTATGGTTACTCATTTCCAGTTTCTTCAAAATATCTTTCATTGTGTTTCACAGAAGAAAGAAACTCATAAAGAATTAAAGGGTGAGTAAATTATGTAAATAATTGTAATTTCTGGGTGAACTATGCCTTTAATAACTAATTTCTTTTTGTCTTTGCCATGATGACAGCATATATATTATTTTACTCGATATAGTGCAAGATACTAGTATTCAGCTTAAAGTGTCATTTAAAGGCTTAACTGGGTTAATTAGGTTAAAGTTAGGGTAATAAGGCAAGTCATTGTATAATGATAGTTTGTTCTGTAGACAATCAAAACGAATATCGCTTAAGGGGGCGAATAATATTGACCTTAAAATGGCTTTAAAACAATTAAGAACTGCTTTTATTGTAGCCGAAATAAAACAAATCAGATTTTCCCCAGAAGAAAAAATATTATAGGAAATACTGTGGAAAATTCCTTGCTCTGTTAAACATCATTTGGGAAATATTTTTTCAACTGTATACTAACTTATAGGACATTACAAAGTATGAACATTTAAATGTGATTGACACTCACGAGAGCAGACAACTCCAGCATCATTCAGGTGGTTGACGTTCTTTGGCAGCCATCGATCTAAACTACACTGTATTAGTGAAGTCTCACTCCCAACACAGTTGACCAAAGTCATCCATATTGGACCAGTTCCTCTTCCAAAAACACCGCTTGTTGCTTGTACAGCATCTCCACATCCCATCTCTCTACACACCACTGCAGCGTCTGTCAGATCCCAGCCATCAGCATTCACCGTCCCCCACTGACCGTCATGAAAAACCTCCACATGTCCAGAACATGTGCTTCTTCCACCCATCAGCCTGACAGGGACTGATGGCGACACCAATGAAAAAAAAAAAAACAGTTAGTTTAATGCACAATGTACAGCTGAAGTCAGAATTTTTAGCCATCCTGAATTATTAGCCCCCCTCTATATTTTTCCCTCCAAATTCTGTTTAACAAAGAAAGGATTTTTTCAACACATTTTTAATGACTAATTTCTAATAACTGATTTCTTTTATCTTTGCCATGATGACAGTACATAGTATTTTATTATATATTTTTTCAAGATACTAGTATTCAGCTTAAAGTGACATTTAAAGACTTAACTAGGTTAATTAGGTAAGTTAGGGTAATTAGGCAAGTCGTTGTATAGCATTGGTTTGTTTCGTATACAATTGAAAAAAAAAATTGCTTAAGGGGGCTAATAATATTGACCTTAAAATGGTTCTAAAAAAATTTGAAACTGCTTTTATTCTAGCCGAAATAAAACAAATCAGACTTCCTCCAAGAGAAAAAATATTATAGGAAATATTGTGAAAGTTTCCTTGCTCTGTTAAACATCATTTGGGAAATATTTCACTAATAATGGGCTAATAATTTTGACTTCAACTCTATATTTCACACCAAGAATGACAACAAAAGTGCACTCTAGAACCATCCTAAATGAATGCAATGTAAAAAAAAATGCTTGCTGCTTCAATTTTTTGAGTTGAATCAAATGAACTTTTCTAGTCATATCAACTTAACATCAATCAGACTGCCTAAAAATATTAAGTTAAACGTTGTATAATGTAAAATATTTGTAAAATACTTATTGAAATAAGTTAAAGCAACATAAAAATATTTGTTGTCTTGACTTTTTGTCATGAAATTGTTAACAGTGTGTAAATATCATTACGGGTGACGTGGTGGCGCAGTGGGTAGTGCTGTCGCCTTACAGCAAGAGGGTCGCTGGTTCGAACCTCAGCTGGGTCAGTTGGCATTTCTGTGTGGAGTTTGCATGTTCTCCCCGTGTTCGCGTGGGTTTCCTCCGGGTGCTCCTGTTTCCCCCACAAGTCCAAAGACATGCGGTACAGGTGAATTGGGTAAGCTAAATTGTCCGTAGTGTATGTATGTGTGTGAATGAGTGTGTGTGGGTGTTTCCCAGTAATGGGTTGCGGCTGGAAGGGCATCCGCTGCGTAAAACATATGCTGGATAAGTTGGTGGTTCATTCCGCTGTGGCGACCCCTGATTAATAAAGGGACTAAGCCGAAAAGAGAATGAATGAAATATCATTACATCTTTAACTGCTTGTAATAAATAGTTTTATTGTGCATCAGTGTGGATGCAAGTAATTTTAATAGTTATTGTTTTTGGTGTAAACAGGCCATTTGGTAAAATTCAAAGAAGCATTGGACCTCAGACTGCACAATGAACAATGCACTGTGCACTATTACCTCACTCTCTTTTACTGTGTGAGGCCTTGATTGAAATAAATCAAATAAATTCTCAATCGAATGAATTACAGCAAAACAAATGCCATATCAAGTGCCATATTTAATATTAATTTAATTATTTTCAGCTGATTATTTAGGAAAAAAACTATTATATTATTATATTATCTAATGTGTTTGAAGGCTCTGTTTCCACATGGTATTAACATGCATTTTAAGTAATCCATCATAATTAATCACTGTTTCAATCTTGTAAACAAGAATAAAAATGCTGTGATCACATGATGTGAGTACAGTATTTGTGACCCTGGACCACAAAACATATAACAAGTGTCATTTTTACCAGATTTATACATCAATTGAAATAATAAATAAGCTTTCCATTGACAAATTGCTTCTTAGGACAGGGGATATTTTACCTGAGATATTTGGACTCTGAGGTTTCAAAAGTTTTGAGAAAATAGCCTTTAAAGTTCTCAAAATTAAGTCCTTAGCAATCCATATTACTAATCAAATAGACAATTTGATATAAACAACATAAGGTTTAACAAATCAGAACAGACTGTCAGTTTTAAGTGAGTTTTAACTCTTCCTTTAACCTGAATAAAAAGCTACTCACGGCTGCAGATGACTCCAGCATATTTTGGAGGACAGTTATACGGTCCCCATCCCTGAAATGCACAGGCGCTCAGTGCTGTTTCTTCTCCGCTGCAGCTCACATTGCTCATCCATGTTCGCACTGGTATGCTGCTCCAAATATAATCAGCAAAAAAGCCTATACTTTTCCTACATCCTATCTCTCTGCACACCACTGTAGCATCTGGTAGATCCCAGTCATCATCACTACACACTGTTCCCCACGCTCCATTATGGAGAACCGCCACTGTCCCAGAACAACTGTCAAAGTTGTTAAACAGCCACATTTTGGCTAATGCAAAAGAAAAACAAAGACACGTCAAGTAATTACAGTCATATTGATTGATGTTCCCTTTAAATAGGCCCTATTTTAGCTACAGTACTGTGCAAAATCTCCACCAGCTTTGGGAGCAACATGATGTAGGAGTGCGGTTTCCCCACCTACCGAACTGATTGACAGCCGCGTATTAACATGTCTCCGTAGTAACATGTATAATCATATCAACAAGACAGGACGTGCGCAAAGCAACTGGGATTACAAGATCTGTTCAGTTTGCTGTGATCATCAATCATCATCAAATGTGATCAAGAGTGAGCTTTACAAGTTTAACACGTTTTTAAAACAGGGCATGTTTGTAATGAATTACAGCGATTTTACCGTCTTTACTTTATCACCACAGCCGCGTGTCAGTACAATTATAAAAGAAGACGCTTCAATCCCGGGTTGTGGACGTTAAATCAGGTTTATTTTGTACATTAACATAACAGATGTCCATACAGCAGAGGATAATGACGTGTATCCTGTCCATTGGCGTGCAAAAACAGTGCAAAGATAAAAGGCGCGCACTGTATGTGTGTGTCCCCGCTGTGTGTGTGTGTGAAATTTGTAACGACATTGTGTGTGACTCATCGCAGAAAGGCTTGAATTAACTCCACAACAAATACATCAAATAATCACTGGGAAAGTTCTTACTGTAGTATTTCTCACAAACGTTACGTGAGATCTGCTTCCTTCATGTCTGTCTGTTATCTGACGCAGCCGAGGCGGAGATTAAGGCACACTCTGAACGTGGGAGGCACGTGGGAACGGTGGGCCGGGAGAACTAGCATTAAAGGCACAGGCCACCAAAACAGCTACAGTGTGTTCAAAGCAGAAAATGCCAACATTCTAAAAGGTATAATAAATAATATGATGGGTGTTTTGATCTGAAACTTTACAGACACATTCTGGAGACACAAAAGACTTCCCTTAAATCTTGAAAAAGGGGTAAAATAGGTGCCCTTTAAATACCCAGATGATTCACTTATTCAACCGTTAAAAATAAGTGTGGAATGTTGGACACTTCATGCACTCAACGACAGCAGCTTTGCTCATGTAGCAGAAAGGGTCGGAGCTTTTGGGCACTGATGTTGGATTACTTTATTTATTTTGGATTGTGAAAGCAAAATTCTCCTATGAGAGTGATTATGCCGCCATCTGATGGTGAATGCGGTTATACTCATGGCAGGTATTATTTGGTAGTTTGGTCATTTATTTCACTAATTTGGCAACCTTCAAACGTCATCTGGGAAACGGTTTGCAATCTGCTTATTAAAAAAAACGTTAGTGTTCCATTTGGGATATCATTAAATTCATATACTATGCTGTTGAGTGTAGAGTGCATAGTGTGCCATTTGGGACACACCTTAAGACTTTTGCACAAATCAATCTATCTAAAAGGTATAGAGCAAGTGCAGGGTCATTACTTTTGGGTGAACTATTAATATGCAAACAGAAAATATGGGAAATACGTACACAATATTCAGAACAAAATGACTTTTGGAACCAAAAGACTAGCATCAAAAGTCTGTGTTTAACATGATGTCTTTAACTTTTTTGTTGAGTCTTTTCTGAAATCATGTGCTATTTAATATCAAGCATCTTTCAGCATTTCTAAGGGTGCTTTCACACCTGTAGATCGATTGTTTTGTTCCGAAACAGGGATTCAAATTGATACAATGTTAATTTTTAGTTCTTGGTCCGGTTCGCTTTCACACTGCAAAGTTTCTAAACGGACCAAAATAATTAAAACAAGTCACGTGCGAGTAATCTGTCCTCACATTGGTCAGGGTAGGAATGACATCCTGCCCTACTCATAATTCTCTCTTCTTATAGCCATATATGCCTATTACATATCTATAATACACTGTGATATAGCTGGTTGGTTAGTTCGTTGGATCGTATTGCTTTCTCACTACAATCGATCCGCTCCAGAGTTCGTTTCAATCGAGCCGAGACCACCTCATTCAGGCGATCTCGGACAGATTGTTTTGGCGCAGATCCGAGCACGATTGCTGGTTTCACATATGCCAAACAACCCGTGCTAACTGGGGAAATGCGCCAGGTTCTGAAACAAACGTCTAGGTGTGAAAGCCCCCTAAGAGTTCTTCCTTAGATTTAGCATGTTCTATCTTTCTTTTTCTCTCCAGGTGAATGTCATACTGCCTATACATACTGCATATAATATTCAGGTCTGCACTCTGTGGAGGCCATTTCATGACTGTCTTTGTTTTATCAGTTGTTTTTCTCGCCAAATCTGATTTCATTACATTAGCAGTGTGTTTGGGATCATTATCATGCTGAAAAATAAAACTATTACAAATTAGAGGCTTTCTAGTAGGAATTACATGACGAATTAAAACATGTCTGTAATTTTTACCATTAATTCAGGCAATATTGCCAACAGCTCTGGCAGAAATGCAGATCAAACCAAGATAGAAACTCCAATATTTTTTATTCATTCTTCTATCTTTCTTTCATATGTCTTAAATAATTAGACCCAAAAAATCCAACTAGAACCTGTATTTTTTGGTTGTATTTTAATAAAGAGAATGAGAAGTAATATATAATGTCATTTATACCCTCGCTAAAACAACAAATGTAACTGGGGGGCTAAGACTTTTGCACAGTACTGTACTTTTAGTGGATAATGTTGCTAACTGTGTTCCCAAATGCCTCCATTATAGTCCTGATATATACTGTTTCTAGAACATACATGTCACATATGTATGATATGCGCTATAATAATGTGCTGTCTTAATGTCTATGAGACGCTGTTTCATACAATATACTGATTCACATGCCGTTTCTTCCCCAGCATTTTAATATTCACAAATATAACCATCATTATGTGTGTGAGTTATGTGTGCGTCTATGTGCATGTATTTGCATGTTGTACAGTTAAAAGTGCATTCTGTAGGCATACTTCATGTTTATGTGCTCAAAAATAAGTACTTGAAATTGACGAGGCTTTAAAGCTCATGCAAATGCTTTGTTGTTGACGGAAGAACTGAGGCTGTAAAGGAAAACACTCCTTTCTGGAAAGGGGGCGGGGAACAGCAGCTCATTTGCATTTAAAGAGACACACAAAAACAGAATCTATTCGCCAAAAAGGGAACTGATAACACTGTATAATAAATGATCTGTGAGGTATTTTACACTGAAACGTCTTAGTATACCTGAGACTTACAGTTGAAGACAAAATTATTACCCCTTCTGTGAAATTTGGATTCTTTTTAGTATTTTCTATTATATTTTCAATAAGAAAGTGTTATTTCTTTATGTTTGGCTAGAATTAGAACTGCTAAGGAACTGCAATGTTATTTAACCCATTAAGAAATTATTTATTAATTTATTTTTGTCCAATGACTTGCCTAAGTTGTCTAGTTAAACTAATAAATAGGTCCACACGGAATCTGCACGTGCAGAAATCCACAGATATTTTAGCCCATCATTGAGTCTATTCATTAACTTATGTAAATGTGTGTAAATATATTTATTCCATTTTTATATAAATTTCAGTAATTTTATTAACTAATATGCAAATGTTTATATGATTTATTTACAAAACAGTTTGCATCGTGTTACTTTCTGTCTTTAATATATATGTTTGTTTACCAAACAAATGGATCTAATTGGATTTGCATTGTAAATCGTAAATTAATTTCATGTTTTAAGTTTTTAGTTCCTATACTATTCCTATATTTCTCCACATAAATGACAAAATTCTGCGCAGATATAGCAAAAACTGTCCACAGATTCTGTATGGCCCTGCAAATTATCATAGTTAAGCCTTTACATTGGAGTACTATAATCTTGTAAAATAGCTAGTAAAATATTTTGTACTGGGGTGACACGGTGGCTCAGTGGTTAGCACTGTCGCCTCACAGCGAGAAGGTAGCTGGTTCGAGTCCCGGCTGGGCCAGTTGGTATTTCTGTGTGGAGTTTGCGTGTTCTCCCCGTGTTGGTGTGGGTTTCCTCTGGGTGCTCCGATTTCCCCCACAGTCCAAAGACATGCGCTATAGGTGAATTGAGTAAACTAAATTGGCCGTAGTGTGTGTGTGTGTGCGCGCGCAGGTCAGAGTGTATGGGTGTTTCCCAGTACTGGGTTGCAGCCGAAAGGGCATCCGCTGTGTAAAACATATGCTGGATAAGTTGGCGGTTCATTCTGCTGTGGCGACCCCTGATGAATAAAGGGACTAAGCCGAAGGAAAATGAATGAATGAATATTTTGTACTGTCATCATGGCAAAGACTAAATAAATTATTTCCGTTAAAAAACACTTGGGAAACTATTGAAAAAAAATTACAATGTCACAGGAGGGCAAATAATTTTCTTTAACTGTACATTAAATCTTTTAAAAAGTCAAAATCCTCAAATAAATGCAGCACAAGAATCAAAAGTTTACTCACCCTGACAGATGACTCCAGCGTCCTCTGAATGAACACAGTTATGCTCTCCCAATCCAGCAAATGCACATTTACTCAATGCATTATCAGTTATGGAGCAGTTCACATCATCCATCCATATTTGCCCTGAACCTTCTGCAAAATAAGCATTACTCTTTGCCTCGATCGCATTTCCACATCCCATCTCTCTACACACCACTGCAGCGTTTGTCAGATCCCAGTAATCATCACACACTGTTCCCCATGAGCCATTATAAAAAACCTCCACTCGTCCAGAGCAAGAGTTGATGCCGCTCACCAGTCTAGTTCTGGCTGATATAGACACAAGAATAAAAACATTTTAAAAAAACCATTAATAATTAAACCTGCACTGTAAAAATATCCGTAAATTAGCAGTTTTCCGTATTTTGTGATGCATGTTTTTATTTTTTCCTGTTTATTTATGCGTTTGAACTGCATTATGGGAGCTTGATCTTTCCTCCAACAACTTTTAACCTCGAAAAAAGTAAAAAAATGACTTTTATTAACATTTTTAATACTACAAAAACCTTCCAGTATATTTTCTGTTATTTTACAGACTTATTTCTCTATACATTATTTCTTATACACTATATTATTTCAAACTACTAAAATGTCAATAAAAGTCACCGTATAAAATGCAAAGTACAAAAATGTTTATTCATTCATTCATTTTCTTTTCGGCTTAGTCCCTTTATTAATCTGGGGTTGCCACAGCAGAATGAACCGCCCACTTATCCAGCATATGTTTTACGCAGCGGATGCCCTTCCAGCTGCAACCCATCACAGGGAAACACCCATACACTCTCATTCACATTCATACACTACAACTTCATTCATTCATTCATTTTCTTTTCGGCTTAGTCCCTTTATTAATCTGGGGTCGCCACAGCGGGATGAACCGCCAACTTATCCAGCATATGTTTTACGCAGCGGATGCCCTTCCAGCTGCAACCCATCACTGGGAAACATTCATACACACACATACACTACGGACAATTTTAGCTTACCCAATTCACCTATACCGCATGTCTTTGGACTTGTGGGGGAAACCGGAGCACCCAGAGGAAACCGTGATGCCCAAAAATGTTTATTGAACATTATTATTATTTATTTATTGATGTATTTATTTAATTA
This sequence comes from Danio jaintianensis, assembly GCA_903798115.1. NCBI lineage: Eukaryota > Metazoa > Chordata > Actinopteri > Cypriniformes > Danionidae > Danio > Danio jaintianensis. The sequence continues at coordinate 15,161,014 of CAIGQV010019029.1, read as the reverse complement.
TGTATTGTTATTATTTGAATTTATGTAATTTATTTTATGTATTTATTTTCATTATTTTAACTATTTATTTGATTCCTGATGTTTCAAACAACAAAGTTTGTATTTTTTTCCCCTCTATGTTTCTTCCTGAAGTTCAAACAAAACTAATAAATATATTTTAGGGAAAAAAGTCACAAAAAAAGTGTAAAGTTGAATTTTCAACATAAAAAGTCGACAAAGCAGAGATCAAGCTCCCATAATGCAATTCACAACCCTAAATAAACGGAAAACACGTGTGAATCACAAAAAATGGAAACTGTTAATTAAAATATATAGTTTTTACAGTGTAGTTTAAAAGCATTTCTACTCACGCTGACAGATGACTCCAGCATATAAATCATTCAGGCATCCCTTTGGTCCCCAACTGTCCAGCGCACAGTCTACCAATGACGATTCATTTCCAACACAGTTTACCTGATTCATCCATATCTTTCCCGAGCTCAGGCTAAAAAATGCAGCTACTTTCACCTCTTGCACTTCCCCACAACCCAGTTCTCCACACACAACACTTCCGTCAAGCAAATCCCAGCCATCATAACATACTGTTCCCCATCTACCAGAATGGAAAACCTGAACTCTTCCTGAACAAGAGCAGCTGCCGTCAACGAGTCTGACTTGAGGACCCACAAATGAACAGGAAATTCCCAAAACTGAAGAAAAAAACATACATTGAGAATCAAATATACAGTTGAAGGCAAAATGATTAGCCCTCCTATGAAATTTTACTTCTTTATCTGGTTTTACTGGTTATTTTGACTAGTATTCAGCTTAAAGTGCAATTTAAAGGCATAACTAGGATAATTAGGTTAACCAGGTGAGTTAGGTTAATTAAGCAAGTCATTGGACAACAGTGGTTTGTTCTGTAGCCAATCGAAAAAAATATATATTTCTTAAGTATTTCTTAATAATGTAGACCTTAAAAATCATTTAAAACATTTTTAAAACCAGCCAAACTAAAAGAAGAAGAAGAACAAATATCATAGAAAACTACTGTGAAAATATCCTTTCTGTTAAACATCACTTAGAAAATATTTTGAAATAATTAACATTTCATAAGGGGGATAATCATTTTGCATTCATTGTATATTTTATACAGTATATAGCAAAAAAGGTTAGTATGAGTAGTGTTAATGTGTGAGCTCTTACTCTGAGTTAAAATGAGCCATACGGTATACAGCAGTCCTGATGGGAAGAAACTGAGAACAAATTATAACACTGAAAATACTGAGAATATGAAAATGAAAAAGATACTTACTTTAAAGTCCTAATTGTATATTAATATAAACCTAATTTGATCACTTTTGACAAGAAGACTTTTTTAAAAAAAGTGTCAGTTTACCTGAATTCCCTTTAAGTATATAGGGAATAAAAATACAATGCATTAAAAATAAATATTTGGTTTTCAGTAAAGAGTAAGCTTCACAAAAATGAAAAGAAAAAGCAACTAAAACTAAAGTAGAAAGACTGAAACAGTGTACTTATTTTGCACATTTAAGAAACTTTTTACAAATTAATAAATATGATAAAATAAATGTATCGTGTACGAATAACACAAACATTTATTCCAACATATTAATATAAAACATTCAATATATAAGAGTTTAAACCTATTGGGGCGTCCCATGTCTTCTTTCCAGCTCTGATAAATAAGTCTGTATGTTTGGAATTTATAGTGCATTTCTCCAGTCTCCTCCTTTCACCTGACCCTGACACCTTTCCTGAGTATTCATTTACATTTATTTGCTAATTACAGCACATGTTCAACAGGTGTGTAAACAAATGTTCTCATGAAAGATGCCATGACTTGCAAACAGATGAACACAAAAGTTTCACTCTCTCATTTCTTATCATTATTGCTTTTATCAGCTTACCTTTTTATTCATATAACAAATATTCAAGGTATAACGCTGTCACTGGGGCATTCATTTTTCAAAAGGTATGTTTTTGTACCTAAAGGGTAAATTAAAGGTGCATTATTAGTACTAACTAGTGTAATTCTATACACTAGTTGACATTTTAGGTTCTAATATGTACCTTTATGGTGCCATTATGGACCAATTTAGATACAGAATTACACTAATTAGTACTATTAGGTACTTTTTAGGTACTTAAATAATTGATTTATTTAATATATAACTATTATTATTTAATACACTGTTAAACCCAAAAAGTTAAGGTAACTCAAACCATTTGAGGAAACAGATTGCAACAAACCATTTAAGTTCAAAAATGAATCCTAATGAGTACTGTGAACTTAATCCATTTGAGTAAACGAAGCAATTTGAGCACAGTAAAACCCAATAAATGAAGAGAATTTAAACCAACTGAGTACTGTAAAACCCAATAAGTTAAGGCAACTCAAACCGTTTGAGGAAACCGAATGCTACAAACCATTTGAGTTAAAAATCTAATCTATATGAGTACTGTGAACTTACTCCATTGAAGTTATTTAAGTAATGAAGTATTTAATTAACTCATTACCTTCAACACTGAGCTCAAAACTCTTTTCAAATGAGTAGAATTACCGTTCAGTAAATTTTGAGTTAACTACACTCATTTCATTTCATAAACTGAAGAAGCTGTAGAAGCTCTGTCACGAAAACAAATTCCTCATATGTGTGAACATACCTGGCAATAAAGCTCTTTCTGATTCTGATTCTAAAGTTGACTGTTGGGTTTTACAGTGTATGATTTATTTTAATATATTTAATTTACCACAATAAAAAAGATAATGCCCCAGTGACAACATTATACCTTTATTTCTGAGGTAATAGTGTAATTTTACATATTTAGGTACATATTACTAGCTTAAATTTTGACGATGTATACTACTACAATGTACAATATATTACATTCTCAGAAATAAAGTTACATAAGCTGTCATTGAAGTGGTATGTTACTA
>CAIGQV010019029.1:15146388-15158063 GCA_903798115.1 Danio jaintianensis | reverse complement strand
TTTTAGGTACAAAAATGTACCTTTTAATAATGTACCACTCCAATGACCTCCATATTTCTGAGAGTGTAATGCTGGATTTTAAGAGTCTCTGTATGCAAATGTCTGAACTGCTTAGTTTTTCCACAAATCATAATCCTGTCTGAACTTTGGCTCCTGCACACAAATAATTCCTTTGCGGTAAAGATTTTTGCATTTTGGTTGGGTAGTTCAAATGAGTTGTTCTTTCCTAATTACACTGCCAGGCCTCATTAACCGGATGCAAACGGTGAAGTTTTGAATATTTACAATAATCCCAGATTCTGTATGTAAAGCTCCAAATGGGACCACAAAGACACACCATAACATGACTTGATGCTTTATTCATATCTCAAATTATAGTCTGGCTTCAGTTTGTGTGCGTAGTCAGGACTTCACTCTGTTCTGAAACAATAATAGGCTGATTTTCCTGCTAAACGCGTGCATACGTCCGTCTCAGTTCATTACAGTTGCAAATTATTTACAAAGCTCGGCACGTTCCTTTTGACAGATGTGAAAACAACAAAACATCTACAAAATGCTTCTCAACAGTGCTATGAGCCAATAATTCAGCAACTGGAATGATTACATAAATACTGTCACCAAGACGTCACCAAAATGGACACTCACCAGGAAAGCTTCTTTGCCTTTTGAGAAATGAGAGTTAAAAAAGCGTGTACACAGTGTAACTACATCATGCTTCTTAAATAATGCAGTGTGTGTTGAACAATAAACTCGTAGCATTCAAAAGTACTTACACTTGCTTGCTTGGTTTAATTGCTATATTAATATTTATATTCTTATATGATTTCATATTTATTTATTTATTTACACAAGTGGCAAGATATGTGCAAAATATTTTTAAATTATTATTAGACAACAAGAATGCAAACAAGAATGTTGCAAGACATGCAAATGTTTGTTACACAACAGAATTTTAAAATGCTAACGATGTCAGTAAGAGTGGGTTTGTTAGTTCATTTGTTTGTTAGTAAAAGCAAATCTATCTTTCCTAAAATTGTATTGTATTGTATTTTGTAAGCCTAAAACATTGTTTTAAACTTTTTAATCTGATTATTTGTATTAAAGCAGTAATCAGCATTTATTTAAAGGTAATGTCATTGTTTTTACGCAAGCAAATATCCTTCATTAAACATACACAAGTGTAAGAAAATATATAGATTATTATTTAAAACATGTGTTTTCATTAAAGATGATTACTGTATTTCTACTCGCTAATTTGTATTAGTTTTCTTTCTGATGCCAACTAAAAATTACTACTTTTACCACATACAGTATAAGGTTACAACATCCAGAAATATTTGTTATTTTATTACACTACATTTATATTGTTCTTTGCAAATTGCATCCATCCCTGTGAATTACCTTTTGCCATATTCTTTATAGTTTTTAGATTTACAAATATATAAATTATATAATATTATATAGATTTCGATTATATATATTATATAGATTATATTGCAATAGAGTTTACAATTACAGTTGTGTGACAACCCCAAGATTCCAGATTGGATTATGTGGCAGATCCTGATTGGATGCCTGCTTTGCTCACCAATTGGTTCAATAAGAATTGTTGTGCTAGCTACCCCAGGACGGTGTGGCTACTCGGACGTCCTCATGTCAAGTCCATCTCTTTAACTTTGTAAGCTTATGGTTTTGTTTTGCATTATTTATATCATGTAGTTACAGTTTAGTTGTGATTATATCTTCGTTCTTTATCTTCGTTATCCCTAGACATTTGTTTGTTTTGATTGATTGTTGTTCTGTTAGTTCCATTTCATTCATTCATTCATTTTCCTTCGGCTTAGTCCCTTTATTCATCAGGGGTCACCACAGCGGAATGAACCGCCAACTTATCCAGCATATGTTTTACACAGCGGATGCCCTTCCAGCTGCAACCCAGTACTGGGAAACATCTATACACACTCATTCACACATATACACTACAGCCAATTTAGTTTATTCAATTCACCTATAGTGCATGTCTTTGCACTGTGAGGGAAACTGGAGCACCCAGAGGAAACCCAAGCGAACACGGGGAGAACATGCAAACTCCACACAGAAACGCCGGGTCTCGAACCAACAACCTTCTTGCTGTGAGGCGACAGTGCTAACCACTGAGCCACCGTGTCACCTTAGTTCCATTTATAATAAATAATTTGCATTCAGGTTATTTTGTCAGTTGAACTCTCTTTTATGTTGTGAGTCAAACAAGGGGGTCGTTACAGTTGTTTTATAATTACAATCATTTACAATTACAAAAAAAGCTGTTTACCACTCCCACGCTGATATATTACATTGTAGCTCTTGCAATAATTATTCTGAACAAATTAGTTATATCTAGTTTAGATCCTGGTCAGCAGGATGTGACACAAAAAGATACTTTATCATCAGTATCTAAACACTGTCAGTGTCTAAAAATAAATATCACACTTAGATTGCCATTTGAAAAACAAAAATAGGAATAACATATGAAGCAGTGACAACAAGATCTATAAAGATGATATAGTAAGAAATATAGAAGGCATTCAATTTCCTATCAGATGTTCCTTGTTCCTCTGAATGCACGCGATGACCTGAGAAACCAACACCATTGTACATTGTTACTGTGATTAAATTGAGAATTAAACTAGTTTCGAGTGAATGTCAAAGTCTTACCAGGCTGTCAGGCTGCAGTTTTTTTCCTCTCATGGAAGACTTTTCCATCAGCCTGAGTTATCAGTGCCAAAGTCCCATTTATTCGCAGTTTCCCTCCTATCTATGAGAATCAAATGAATGTAAATACATGGAACTGATACTAAAGTGAACAGCTAGAAGATGACGACAAAAAGCAGATGATTTTGACTCACCTCAATGAGAAGTTTATTCATGATTCCAGCAGTGTTTGGGTCGATTCCAACCGCAGCTTTCACTTCAACCCTCAACAGGACATTAATATCTGTGAGAGTTGGAGAATGCATAAAAGATTACATTTCTTACTCAAATATGCTGGAATTACGTCATTCGGTATTCAGGATTATTTTATTCGTCCGTAAGAAAATTTGTCTTGGATATCACAAACAAAATGAATAAAAATGATATGACAGAATGCATAGAATTCTATCAACACATAGAATTTAAAACATTTGCATTTAAAATACACAAATGTATTGTGTTTTAGTCTTTTCTGAACTTTTAGTCTTTTCTGATTCATCATAAACATGATTCTTTTGAGTCAGTCTAAAGTGAATTATTTCTTTTATTTAATGAAACCAGTGTGGACGATTCACAAACTGCATAGAGTTTGTTTCCCTAAAGTGTCATTAGCAAACTGTGCTTGTTAAATTACACTGAAATGTAAAGAAGTGGCCTGAAACAAATTGCTCTGGCTGTCAATTTTGACTCAGCGATTCTTTTGCGCAGTAATGCGAGTTCATGATCCGATTTGTCATAAACAGATGATTCTTTTGGGTCGGTCTTAAATGAATTATTTCTTTTGTTTAACGAAACCAGTGTGGATGATTCACGAACTGCATAGATCTGGGGTTTGTTTCCCTAAGTGAAGTTTCACAAACTAATTTCGAGAGGAGCACGTGATATGATTGAGCACGACTGGTTACTCATCGGTAATCAGTATTAATCCAATCAGATCGATTCAAGCTCACAATAATTAAACCGATTTCCTCTACCGATCTATCTTCATTTCGGAAGAATCCCCCCTTCCACCCCATCTCCTCCTTTTTCCTCCCTTTTTCTAAGGGGAGCTCTCGAGACCTACCTGATCTCGAACCCCTTTATATGCTTACTTGACTGGGCGGGAGCCTTGAGCTCAATTATCTTCGAGCTCAGGGTTCTCTCCCGGGACAGCATGCCAAACCTGCTATTCACGCTAAAGCATATCTAAGTGGGAACTCTTGAAAGTGTCGTTAGCAAACTGTGCTTGTTAATTTACACTGAACTGTTAAGACATGGACTGTAACAAATTGCTCTGGCTGTCAATTTTGACTCAGAGACTTTTATATTCTTAGCACTTCCCTGTCAATGTTGACTCAGCAATTCATTTGCACGGTAATGTGAGTTCATGATACAATTCGTCATAAACAAATGATTCTTTTGAATCAATCTTAAATTAATGATTCAATTGTTTAATGAAACCAGTGTGGATGATTCATTAACTTTCCCTAAAATGTCGCTAGCAAACTGTGCTTGTTAAATTGCACTGAACTGTTAAGACATTAGCTGCTCATGCCGTCAATTTCGATTCTTTTGTTCCGATCACTTCCCTGTCAATTTTGACTTAGTGATTCTTTTGTGCTGAATGATTCTTTAAAGAATATTATCATCAGTGAAGTAATCAACAAACAAATTAAACAAATCTATTGTAGTACTGTATTCTATTTTGTAGAACTGCGCCAGTTGTTTTGGCTACTTTTCATGATATGTTTGAATTCATTTTGGAGCTGAACACCACAGAATCCCATTCATTTTTAGTACATAGCTTAAGTATTTTAAAGTATTCAAAAGTATTGAAAAGAAATTGAAACTGGACTGACACAGTTTCAATTTCAATTTACTAGAACTTCTATGTTAAGCTGCTTTGACACAATCTACATTGTAAAAGCGCTATAGAAATAAAGATGAATTGAATTGAAGTTTTAGATTAAGTTACTAAACCTGAGTAATCTATCGAAATGCATTACTTTTTAAAGCATCTATTTTGTAATCTGTTGTGAAATACATTTTCAAAGTAACCTTCCAAGCAGGGAACAAAATCTAATTTCCACTCACTGTTCAATCATAAACACTCACGCAGCAGCATTAAAGCACTCTATTAACCATAAAGTACATTAATGAAAACAAACTACTTTCTTTCCCCATATTTACGATGTTAGTACCCAGTGGAACTGTGGAAAGACTCCACTATCTTACATAATAAAATGAAAACATTTGCACTCACATCCGCAGATGACTCCAGCATCTTTGTCATGGCCACAGCTGGTTGGACTGCGTGTGTATGAACAGCTCATCAACGCAGACTCGTTCCCAAAACAGTTCACATTATTCATCCACACTGTTCCTGAGCCCTGTCCAAAATAAGCAGCTTTTTTTATTTCCAAAACGGAGCGGCAGCCCAACCGTCTACACAACACTGCAGCATCTGCCGCGTCCCAGCCGTCATCACACACTGTTCCCCATTGACCATTAAGCAGGACCTCCACCCGTCCAGAACAGGAATTGAAGCCATTGACCAGCCTAACATTATCTAATAGGCACACAAATTAATTAATTATTTATGAGTTTAATTAAGAGATTACTTATGATGTCAGTTTGATGTACAGTCTGGAAACCAAGAAATCATTTTTTTGGGATTGGATTTGCTGGATTTATTAGGTATGCGTTTGAGCTAAATGTTTTATTCAATATGTGTCATTCTATAATGGTCTGAGATTATTTCTTTCAAATTTTGAATAAAAATTGCCATTTATTATTATTATTATTATTATTATTATTAACATTTATTATTACTATTATTTCATTCATTCGTTTTCCTTCAGCTTAGTCCCTTTATTCATCAGGGGTCGCCACAGCGGAATGAACCACCAACTTATCCAGCATATGTTTTACACAGCGGATGCCCTTCCAGCTGCAACCCAGTACTGGGAAACATCCATACACACTCATTCACACACATACACTACGGACAATTTAGCTTACCCAATTCACCTATACCACATGTCTTTGGACTTGTGAGGGAAACCGGAGCACCCGGAGGAAACCCACGCCAACACGGGGAGAACATGCAAACTCCACACAGAAATGCCAACTGATCCAGCAGGGACTCGAACCAGCGACCTTCTTGCTGTGAGGCGACAGTGCCAACCACTGAGCCACCATGTCACCATTACTATTATTTATTTATTATAATTATTTTAGTAATTATGAATATATATATATATATATATATATATATATATATATATAAAATCTGTCTTCAGTATTGTATTTATAGTCTGTCTTTAGTATTGTTAAAATGGGCATTCTCTGTTTATTTGATTCAATGTGTTTTGTGATTAATAGTTAAAATGTTAATAAGAAGATGCAATAAAAACATTGTCTTTTTTACATTAAAAATAACAATTGGCTAAAATAACAAATGTTTTCATGTCTCATGATGAAAATTGAGGCTTTAAAATAAATAATTATTTCTTAAATCTTCTGAAGTAATAAATGGTATTGTGTTGTCTAAAAATGAATTTAATCATATCTGAAAACATAAACTTTTATGCAATTTAATAAAGAAATATACACTGTAAAAAGTGATTAGTTGACTTTACTTAAAAAAAGGAAGCAAACTCCTTGCTATACAATTATTAAGTAAACAAACTATGTGCATAATTATAAAGTCAATTGGTTTAAATAAAGTCAATTATTAAGTCAATGGGTTTACTCTTTTTAAAGTAAAATCAACTTGTTGCATTTAAGGCAAAGGGTTTACTGATTAAAAAAAAAAAGGAACTAATGTGGTTAGCACTGTCGCCTCACAGCAAGAAGGTCACTGGTTCGAGCCCCGGCTGGGTCAGTTGGCGTTTCTGTGTGGAGTTTGCATGTTCTCCCTGTGTTTGCGTGGGTTTCCTCCGAGTGCTCCGGTTTCCTCCACAGTCCAAAGACATGCTCTAAAGGTGAATTGGGTAAGCTAAATTGTCCGTAGTGTATGTGTGTGAATGAGTGTTTATGGATGTTTCCCAGTGATGGGTTGCAGCTGGAAGGGCATCCGCTGCATAAAACATATGCTGGATAAGTTGGCGGTTCATTCCGCTGTGGTGACCCCAGATTAATAAAGGGACTAAGCCGAAAAGAAAATGAATGAATGAATAATATAATATAATATAATATAATATAATATAATATAACAAACAGCTATAAATTTAAAATCCAAAGAAACTGAGAATTGTCAAGTGATCTCTTAACTTTCCCCCCAGAATTAAATACAGTAATTTTAGTATTACATACGAAATCCAATGCAACACATTAATATTACTAAACGTTTGCACTCACCATGACAGATGACTCCTGCATCTTTCTCATGTCCGCAGCTATCTATTCTCCATCCGCTTGATTTACAGTCTTGCAGCCTTTTATCAGTATTAGAGCACTGCACATCACTTAGCCACACCGGCCCTGATCCCTGGCCAAAATAATGATCATTTTTGACCTCAATCGCATCTCCACATCCCAGATCTTCACACAGCACTGCAGCATCTGTCAGATCCCAGCCATCACCACACACTGTTCCCCATTGACCACTATAGAAAACCTCCACTCGTCCAGAACAGGAGTTTCTCCCATTACTGAGCCTGACAGGAGCTGAATACATATAAATGAACAATAAAAACATACTTAGGATTCTGACAATGATTATACTAATAATAAATTGGTGCAAAAACTAATTTCACTTAGTAATGGCTAAACATAACAAACAATTACAAAAAAGCAACACATTAAATTAAATATTAAATTTTAGTAACATTTCAGCTTAATTAACTATTCATACCATTTACTACTTGTTGATTAGCTGCCTATTATTAAGATATGAACTGTTTATTAGCACTTATAAAGTATGATCTTTTTTTGAAAATCCCTAATCCTACCCAATACACTGAAGAAAAAAAAAGGATTAATTGGATTTACCACATTTTTTTAAGGTACGTGGTTGCAAACAATATATATGGGCTGAATTTAAACTAACAAATTAAATTTAGTAATGTTCAGCCCATATAAATTGTTTGCAACCACTTACCTTAAAAAAATGTAGTAAATCCAATTAACCATTTTTGTCAGTGTACCTAAACCTAACCAGTACATTATTAGCTATTAATGAGCAGCTAATTAGTAGTTTATTGAGCTAAATGTATTGTTAATGGTTTGTTAATAGAGTGCATTGTACATTAAAATAAAGTTATCAACATTTTTAATATAAAACATTCATTAAATGCATGTTTTTTTCTTTAATCTCTCTTTTTACTTGCATGAAATGAAAAAGACTTTCACTTACGGTCGCAGATGACCCCAGCGTCCTTTGAATGGTCATTTGTTTTCAGCTTAAGCGATTCACAGAAAGTCAGTGAGGCCTCATTTCCAACACAGTTTACACTGGACATAAATATTTGTCCAGTTCCTTGTCCGAAATAAGCATTACTCTTTGTCTGTATAGCATCTCCACATCCCATCTCTCTACACACCACTGCAGCGTCTGACAGACCCCAGCCATCATCATACACTGTTCCCCATTGACTGTAAAAGAAAACCTCCACTCGTCCAGAACAGGAGCCGTCACCATTCGCCAGTCTAATTTTAGCTAGAAAGATTATAGAGTTATAAGCGGATACTTTTATGGATACATTAACAGATAGTTCACCACAGCAATGAAAATTCAGTTGCTTTACTGCTATTCATTGTTTTTCAAACGCCCAAAATACACTGTAAAAAATATCTGTAAACTAGCAGTTTTCCATATTTGTGATTCATGTTTTAATTTTTTTTCATTTTTCCCCGTTTATTTATGCTTTTGAATTGCATTATGGGACCTTGATCTTTCTTCCAACAACCTTTATTGTTGAAAAGTTGGAAAAAATGACTTTTATTTACATTTTAATAATTTGAAGTGGGGTGTAACGGATCACGGTTGATCCCTGATTCGTACGGATCACAACCCACGGTTCGGAACACACGTGACCCGTGGATTAATAATTTTTTTTAACTTGTAGATTAATCCTAAATTTGTAACGATTGTAGAGAGATCGTCTCTCGCGTCATTCAAATCACATGTATGAAAGCATTTAGGCTTTCCTGTAAAATGATGACGGAAGAAGTCGTGGTAGGTTATTAGGAATGTGGTGGGTTTCTAGGGTTATTAAAGGTGTTTTCTGTCACTTCTTGTTTAGCCTGCATTAATGCATTCAGTGTAAGATTAATCATTACAAGATCTGGATCTCAACATCCACGCAACATAAATTATAAATGATGGTGATTTGCATATGTTTATAAATCTGTGTTTGAAAAATGCAAAAATCAAGAAAGAGATTCAGTATTTAGTCTTTTGAGTGAGTTATGAAGTTACAAACAGTCAAATAACACAGAAGTACTGGGATAACAGTTTATAATTTTAATAAAACCACTGATGTTTATGGTAAAGATTAAAATCACCATCATGTGCTCAAAAATTAAAGTTGTAGGCAGCAATTACATTATTTAACCAAAAGGTGGGGACAACCAGCCATCAAAAATATGCCACTGCATAATTCTTCAAAAATGACACATCTAGCAATGAAACATGAAGTTTTATGAGTGAATAACTGAATCATTTATTGAAAATGACTAAAAATAAATATGGGTTGTACAAATTATAATGTTAGATTTCTACATTTAGAGTTATCAGCAACAGTAGTAGTAACAGTGAATTTTTCCCAGTACTGAATATTTTACAATTTATTTTTATTCAGCTGATTACTTCTTCATTTTATTTTATGAAACCAAAAGTTTCTTGCAGTACTGTTTTTGTAATAAATGGAAAGCAAATCACATTTGTCTCCTCCTCTTTTTGGGTGATCCAAAAAATGGTCCGATCCGTGACTAAAAAACCATAATGTGAACCGAACCTTGAGATTTGTGATCCGTTACACCACTAGTTTGAAGTGCTATATTGTCTTGGTTGGTGTTGTATATTACAATACAAAAACAAAAACCTTGTACTGCCAGTACAGTTTCCCTTATTTTACAGACTTATTTCACTATGTACTAGGGCTGCACATCATTTCAGAATCGATATCACAATGTGTACAATCACAATAGTCACATCACAGAATCTGCAATGTTGAGATTGTATTATAATTGACCATTTGCATGTGTTTCTGAAGTTTTTAAAAGCATTTATTGATTAAAAGCTGTAATAATGATTAATTTTATTGAATTTTTTTTACATTTAATTACTGTACCTGAATACTGTTAGACTACGAAAACGATAAAACACTGTTTATTCCAATTGTTTCTTTTTCTTGATTGTATTTATCTATGATTGTAGATTAGATTTATTATATTTTATGCACGATTCACTCACGTACAGGGTCATCTCAATCAATCTAACATTATACATTCTTTCCAAATAGAAACATTAAGTCATCTGGTGAAATTACACTCAATATTGCAATATATATCGCAGAAAAACAAAATATCGCAATGTTAGATTTTTCCAATATTGTGCAGCCCTACTATATATTATTTCAAACTAAATTGTCAATAAAAGTCATTTAGTTAAACTGTAGAGTATTTAAAATATAGAGTTTAAAATACTCTGCCAATGTGGTAAGCAAAATAATCTTGTTTTTCCTTCTCACATAAGACTATATTTCTTATTCCAATGGCAGATTATTTAGCTTGTTTTAAGGAAAAACCCACTTCATTTTGACATATTATTTCTTTAAACAAGACAATATGTTTTGCTTGTCTAGAAAATGCTTCTTGATTTAAGATTTATTAGATATTTGGACTAGAAACAAGACAAACAATCTAAGAAAAAGATTTTTTTGCAGTGCAATTGTTAGATTCAGAATAAATTCAATAACTTTTCAGTAAATTTACCTCAAAAAACCTAGTGCATGGATGTTTTGTGTCATATGGCACTATTCTTTGATACTTTTGTGCTTTTTTTAATACAAAGCTGGACTGAGAACGAGCATGAGGAAGACTTTCATTTCATCTAATAAGATCAACTTATACAGCATATGTTTTACATAGCAGATGCCCTTCCAGCTGCAACCCAGTACTTTGAAACATTCATACACACTCATTCACACTCATACACTACGGACAATTTAGCTTACCCAATTCACCTATACAGCATGTCTTTGGACTGTGGGGGAAACCGGACCACCCGGAGGAAACCCATGCCAACATGGGGAGAACATGCAAACTCCACACAGAAATGCCAACTGGCCCAGCCAGGACTTGAACCAGCGACCTTCTTGCTGTGAGGCGACAGTGCTAACCACTGCGCCACCGTGTCGCCCTTCTTGCTAAATGATCTATTTATGTTTGTGCGAGGTTTTGTACTCACGCTGACAAGTGACTCCAGCATCTCTCTCGTGTCCGCAGCTGTTTTGTCCCCATCCCTTTGAATCACAGTTTCTCAGAGTTGATGCACTGGCACATTTTAAACCACTGAGCCATACCGGACCAGATCCCTGTCCAAAATAAGCAGTGCTCTTTGCCTCTATAACATTTCCACAGCCCAGTTCACTACACACTGCTGCAGCGTCTGTCTGATCCCAGCCATCATCACAAACCGTTCCCCATCGACCATCATAGAAAACCTCCACGCGTCCAGAACAGGAGTTAGAGCCATTTGCTAGCCTAACAAGAACTAATGGACAGACAGAGGAAGGGAAAACAAACAGGCAAGCATATGTTATCAAAAATCTATATTCAGCTTTTTAATAGGGATTATTTGGATAGTTGAGATCTGCAACTTTAAATGGATGGAAAAGAGCAGCCTGAACATTTCACACACAAAGGAGAATCAAATATGTTTGATTCAAATGATGAATAAATGAAAACTGTAAATGTAAAAAAGAAAATGTACACTGTAAATAATTGCTGTTAAAAAA